>JAJOOS010008046.1:0-11568 GCA_029582725.1 Solanum chiquidenum | reverse complement strand
CGATCCATTCAACACAACCACAATCACAATCACAATCACACTCATATGTACATACTCATAATCATACAATCAAGTGTTGAATCATGGCATGGATTTGTTCACTCATACTCATTTCATTAGGTTTGATCAACAAGGCTTCATTCACATACATACATGCATTACAATGAAGCAATTACTAACATACATCACGCAAAACATGAAATCAAACCATCACTTATCTCAAAACCAAACTTGAAACCCCTAAGGCACTTGAATCTTCCCTTTTCGAATTCTTTGTGCTTGTTCGTGGTCTAAAAACAACAAATTAATACAAGGATCAATAAATTAAGGTCTAATTACCCGGATTATAACTAACCCAATAACCCAAGATCAAACCCGTGATCCTAAGGTGCAGTTAGGGATTTTTTCCACCATCAATTTTAGTCCAAAACCCTCCCCCAATAATAATTTCCCAAGAATCTAAGTTCTACTGATTGAAAAATGGATTAGGGGAGTAAAATCCTTACCTTTTGCACCAAAAGTAGTGGAAAACTGCCAAGAAATCGCCTGGGGTGGTCTCCTAGCTCTTAAGAACGAAGTTTGCAGAATAATAACGAAATTGGAATTTCTCCCCGACTTAATTCGCAACTGGCCTGCTACAGCGACCTCCATCCCGCCACAATGGCTCCACCCTGGCGGAATAAATCCCACCCTGGCGGCTGGCACGGAGACAGAACGTCAGAATTAGAGTCTCAAACCCCCATTTCACAACACACCTTCAACTCACGACATTCAAAAACTATCAGTTCACGCTAAGGTCAGTTTCAGGGGTTCTATTCGCCCAAATTTTATTCCGTAAAATCGTACGGGTTCTTTAACGTCTTAGCTATGTACTCATGTGCTCAAATTCATAACTAGATCTCTCATTCATTATCAGATTTTCCTAGACCTCACTAACTCAGATTTCATTCAAATATGGACTAGGCTAGGAATTCTCAAGTTACTACTCAAAAGTTTTTTGGCCCAAATTCTTTTCCCATTGGCTTTTTCCTAACGACGGAATCAGGTTGTTACACTTACCTTATTTTGTTTTCTAATTTCAATAAAAAATAATTTATTTTTTTAGTGATCTTGATATTATAATTCTTTAGGTTGGTGAACACACGAACACTAGAAAGTAAATAGTGGTGAAGTTAATTATAACAAAGAGAAGGAAGAAGTCTGAATTTTAAAAAATATAGATGTAAAAAAGTAATAATTCTAATTAAAGAGTATGTACCTTATAGATGACTTGGAATAACAATTCTTACAAAATATAGATATATTTAATTGATTTTTCGTAGCTTCTCTTTTATGATTTATTAAACTAAATTAATGGTATTAGTATAAAACTTTATTTTAGTTCGTTTCTTAACCGCGCGAAGCGCGACCAAGTACACTAGTATAGTTAGATATAGAGATATAAGGAAAAGAGACAAACATACCACTCAACTTTGATATTTATGTATTAGCTATGCTATCCTAAACTATGATGTAGTGGTATCAGTTCTCTTGAGCTCAATCTGCATGAGTTAAGGATTAATTAGGTTATTCTTTTGATTAATGTTATTTTAGGTGATGAACGAGGGGATTAGGTCATTTGCCTTGATAGATGAAGATGGCAACAATGTTGAACTGAAGAAGTCTTCAATGAGTTGGATTCATGGTGCTCGTGAGATTTTTGAACACCCAAATGGATACCACTGAAGCTTAACACAGTTTTGCCATGTTTGATTTGAAGAGAGAAGGACCTCCGGTAGCTCCATGTACGACCATTGTTGACCTAATAGGAGCATCACTTGGTTCCGACAATTCATTTGTTTTTTGTTTTTTTTGGTCGTTTCAGCTTGTTGATGGTTTTTGGTTTTACGCTTGGGTCACTTTTGAACCCGAGTCATTTATGTTTGAACCCTCATTTTATTCAATAAAAGGGCCTTGCCCATATTTAAAATAAAATAAATAAATTAGTGTACGTTTTGTACGTTTATTTTACGTCAATCAATAAAATTATTAACAATTAGAAAAGAAATTATTTAATAAATAGCAGCTGACACTAAAATAAATATTATCTATCTAACTGATAAAAAAATAATTCATATATGAAGGTTAATTAATTTTTAAAAAAATATGAACATATTTTGAATCCGTTTACTTATTAATTTTGGTTAAAATAATTAAGTAGGATTTATATAAGATAAAAATATTGATTTCAAAGTCTTAAATGTTTAGGATTTTTAATATAGTACAAATAAGGAAAGAATTGAGTAATAAAATTTTAATCAATTTTAAAGTACTAAATATTTAGGAGTTTTTACGTATTACATACAAGTAAATATTTAGTATCTATAACTTTAATTAATTTCAAGGTCCCCAATAAAAAGATAATAATTAAATGACAATTATTTTAGAAAAATAGTATATATCAATTTTGTGTACTTAGAGTGTTTTAATAAAAGGTAAAATGTTCAATCAAATATTACTAAGGGCGTTCATGCTTTTAAAATAATATAGTTAGATATAGAGATATAAGGAAATGAGACAAACATACTACTCAACTTTGATATCTATGTATTAGATATGATATCCTGAACTATGATGCAGTGGTATCAATTCTCTTAAGCTCAATTTGCACAAGTTAAGGATGAATTAGGTTATTCTTTCGATTAAGGTTGATTTAGGTGATGAACAAGGGGATTATGTCCTTTACCTTGATAGATGAAGTTGGCAACAATGTTGAACTAGAGAAGTCTTCAATGAGTTGGATTCATGGTGCTCGTGAGATTTTTGAAAACCCAAATGGATACCACTCAAGCTTATGCAGTTCTGCCATGTTTGATTTAGAGAGAGAAGGATCTTTTGTAGCTCCATGTACGACCATTGTTGAGCTAATAAGAGCAGCACTTGGTTCAGACAATTCATTTATTTTTTTGTTTTTTGGTCGTTTCCGCTTGTTGTTAATGGCCTTTTGTTTTGGGCTTGGGTCAGTTTTGTAACACCTCGCTATTTGAAAGAACTAGAAAGAGCTAGAATTAGAAAGAGTTGTTTTTGGAAAGAATGAACATCATGAAAATTTGTTAAGTTATGTTACGTTTGAATTTTTGGTCAACTTCAAACGACCATAAATCCTAGATCATGATCATTTAGGTGTGCTTCCAGATATCTTAGGAAAGATCTTGAAATAATCTTTCCAACGCCGCCAAGTTTACTCAATTCCGAGTTTGTATGAGTGAGATATTCCCATTTGAAGTTGGGTTGTTCAAATAAGGATAGTCTAATCCGGATTTTAGAAGGGCATTATGGTCTTTTTCATACTCCATGACTTAATTTCGTTTTTTTGGTAATTAATTGGGTTCTAAACTGATAGGATTTAGTTTACACTTTTACAATATTGAGTTAGGGTTTTGAGAAGAGAAAAGAAGAAGAGAAGAGAGGAGAAGAAGCAAGAATAGTCAAATTCTCGAAGCTAAGATCGTGGATTCCGTCAAGGGGTGATCCCTATGAGGTATGTGATTTCACATAGCATTGGGTTTGTTCACTCACGTGCCAAACATGTTTATTTCAGTATGATTTTCATATTTGGGATGAAATTGAGGAGTTCTTGAGAGTTTAAGGTCGATTTTAGAGTTGTTTTCTATTAGATTCTTGTGTACATATGTTGGGTAACTAAATCTAAAGAGAATTGGAGAAAAAGAATTGAATTTAGATGAATTGGTGGTTAGAAAACGAAGGAGGAAAAAGTCGGGTGAATCTGGTGCCCCAGTCCGCGTCGCGGACCTGACCCCCCATTTCACAGAAAGTTTCTTCACGTCATGGAGCGGTCACGGACCGTTCTGCCTCAAAATTTATTTCACGACCAAATAATTAAATGCATCTCCGCGTCGCGGATTTACTTCCAGACAATGATTTCTTGATCTTTTCTCATGTTTAACTATCTAAAAAAACTCCTAAACATCATGAGATCTTTCCTATCACGAATCTCAATCCTTGAATCCATAATTCAATTCAAGGATCAGTTAAGAGTCAAGTCAAGAGAAGTTAAGAGCCAAGTCAAGATAAGTTCATAGAGTCTTCAAAAAGTCTTTTACAAATGATTTAACTATTTTAAGACTTGAGTTTTGAGTTGAGTAAAGAGTAAAGTTGAAGTTCATTTCTTCAAAAGAGTATATCGGGACTATGTATTCCCAAAGAGTAAAATGTTTTCACATTTAAAGAAGAAAGGAAACCTTAATTTCCAAAAGAGCCTTTGAGCTAGTTTTCAGTTAAAGAGTAAATGCTTTTACAATTAAGTAAGAGAGGAAACTTTGATTTTCAAGAGGAGCCTTTGAGCTAAGTTTTGAGCAATTATCTCAAACCACAGAAAGAAGTATGTTTTTAAACATAGGAGCTAGTATCATATTTTGGGAGTAGTATTGAGCACCGATATGTGGGAGAGTTCAGACAACTCCCAGCCCCCATAAACCATGTAGCCACCATGGGTAGAAAATGGTCATACTTTTTCGATGATTCCTTAGTGTTTTTTAGCATAGACTAGTGGATCCACTTAGTAGTCAGGTTCTATACCCTCGGCAAGGTATAGGACGGCCCTAGCAGCGTGAGGCAAAATGTTGTATCATCACAATATCTCTTAAGTGATGGTTGTCGGTTAGAGAAACTCCCATAGTAGTATTTTGTATTTTTATATACATTTCAGAGATTATATTGTATCTTTGCATACACACAGAGTCTTATGGTATTTCTAAATACACAGAGTTGATATCCATGTTTTAAAAAGCTTTTCTTTATATTGCACTTGTTTTATACTGCTTTATATTGAAATGAGTTCAATTAAGTTGAGTTGAGTTGAGCCAGGTAAGTTCTTCATTTCCTTTCAAGCTTATGTCTTGTTTTAGAATTCTCCTCGCATACTCGTACATTCAATGTACTGATGTCATTTGGCATGCATCTTTTAATGATGCAGATATAGGTAACCAGGATCAACATCCAGCGCATCGTTGATTCTAGTTGAGCTCCAAACTTGTTGGTGAGCCTCCTTGCTTCCGGAGGATCCCTTTTATTGCTTTTAGTAGTTTTAGTTTCATTAGAATGCCGTAGGTCTTGTCTTGACATCCATCTCAGTTGTTTAGAGGCTTCATAGACAATCAGATGTTAGTTCTTGAGTTTTCTATTTCCCGTTTTAATGGTTGAGACTTGAGTTGCCATTTTGGCAAAGTTTAATATTTCTTAAAAGACATTTGCATGAGTTAACCTTTGAGACTATTTCTTGTGTTTTAAGTCTTCCACTGAGTAAGTAAGCCAAACCAAGGGTTCGCTTGGGGCCAGCAATGGTTCTCGAGTGTCAGTCTCTCCCAGGGTGTAGGCTTGGGGCGTGACAACTTTTGGACCCGAGTCATTTTTGTTTGAACCCTCTTTTTATTCAATAAATGGGCCTTGTCCATATTTAAATTAAAAATGAATAAATTATTTTACGTGTTTTGCACGTGTACTTTGCGTCAATCAATAAAATTAATAACAATTAGAAAAACAATTATTTGATAAACAACAGCTGACACTAAAATAATTATTATCTATCTAAATGATTAAAAAAATCATTCATGAAGGTTAATTATTATTTTTTATTTTGATTACAATAATTAAGTAAGATTTATATAAGATAAAAATATTGATCTCATAGTCTTAAATAACTAGGATTTTTAATATAGTACAAATAAGGAAAGATTTGAAAAGTAAAATTTTAATCAATTTTAAAATAAAAAATATTGAGGAGTTTTTACATATTACATACAAGTAAATATTTAGTATCTATAGCTTTAATTAATTTCAAGGTCCCCAATAGTAGGATACTAATTAATTGACAATTATTTAAGAAAAATAGTATATGACAATTTTGTCTACTTAAATTCTTTTAATAAAAGGTAAAAAGTTCAATCAAATATTACTAATGATGTTCATGCTTTTAAAATAATATTGTTAGATATAGAGGTATAAGGAAAAGAGACAAACATACCAATCAACTTTGATATCTATGTATTAGCGATGCTATCCTGAACTATGATGCAGTGGTATCAATTCTCTTTAGCTCAATCTGCATGAGTTAAGGATGATTTAGGTTATTCTTTCGATTAAGATTGATTTAGGTGATGAACAAGGGGAATAGGTCCTTTACCTTGATAGATGAAGATGGCAACAATGTTGAGCTGCAGAAGTCTTCAACGAGTTGGATTCATGGTGCTTGTCATATTTTAGAACACCCAAATGGATACCAGTCAAGCTTAATGCAGTTATGTCATCTTTGATTCAGAAAGAGGACCTCTTGTACGACCATTGTTGAGCTAATAGGAGCAACACTTGGTTCCGACAATTCATTTATTTTTTATGTTTTTTGGTTGTTTCCACTTGTTGTTGATGGGTTTTTGTTTTGGGTTTGAGTCACTTTTGGACCCGAGTCATTTTTGTTTGAACCCTCTTTTAATTCAATAAATGTGTCTTGCCCATATTTAAATAAAAAAATTATTGTACGTGTTTTGCACGTGTATTTTGTGTCAATCAATAAAATTATTAACAATTTGAAAAAAAATATTTGATAAATAGCAGCTGACACTAAAATAATTATTATCTATCTAAATGATAAAAAAATCATTCCTGAAGGTTAATTATTATTATTATTTGTTTTAAAAATTAACAGATTTTGAATCTGTTTACTTATTTATTTTGGTTACACCAATTAAGTAAGAATTATATAAGATAAAAATATTGATATTATAGTGTTAAATAATTAGAATTTTTAATATAGTACAAATAAGGAAAGATTTTAGTCTTAAATAAAAAATATTTAGGAGTTTTTACATATTACATACAAGTAAATATTTAGTATCTATAACTTTAATTAATTTCAAAGTGCCCAATAGTAGGATACTAACTAAATGACAATTATTTGAGAAAAATAGTATGTGACAATTTTGTCTCCATAAATTCTTTTAATAAAAGGTAAAAAGTTCAATCAAATATTACCAAGGAAGTTCATGCTTTTAAAATAATATAGTTAGATATAGAGATATAAGGAAAAGGGACGAACATACCACTCAACTTTGATATATATGTAAAACGATGGTATCCTGAACTATGATGCAGTGGTATTAGTTTTCTTTAGCTCAATCTGCACGAGTTAAGGATGAATTAGGTTATTCTTTCAATTAAGGTTGATTTAGGTGATGAACAAGGGGATTAGGTCTTTTACCTTGATAGGTGAAGATAACAACAATGTTGAGATAGAGAAGTCTTCAACGAGTTGGATTCATGGTGCTCGTCAGATTTTTGAACACCCAAATAGATACCACTCAAGCTTAACACAGTTCTGCCATGTTTGATTTAAAAAAGAAGAATCTCTGATAGCTCCATGTACGACCATTGTTGAGCTAATAAGAGCAGCACTTGATTCCGACAATTCATTTATTTTTTTGTTTTCTGGTCGTTTTCTCTTGTTGTTGATGGTTTTTTGTTTTGGGCTTGGGTCACTTTTGGATCCGAGTCATTTTTGTTTGAACTATCTTTTTATTCAATAAATGTGCCTTGTCCATAATTAAATAAATTATCATACGTATTTTGCACGTGTATTTTATTTTAATCAATAAAATTATTAACAATTAGAAAAAATAGTTATTTAATAAATAGCAGCTGACACTAAAATAAATATTATCAATCTAGATGATAAAATATTCATATAAGAAGGTTAATTATTATATTTCAAAAAAAATGAACGTATTTTGAATTAAAATACTTATTTATTTTGGTTACAATAATTAAGTTGAATTTATATAAGATAAAAATATTGATTTCATAGTCTTAAATGTTTAGGATTTTTAATATAGTACAAATAAGAAAAGATTTGAGAAATAAAATTTTAATCAATTTTAAAGTACTAAATATTTAGGAGCTTTTACATAAAACATACAAGTAAATATTAATATCTATAACTTTAATTAATTTCAAGGTCCCCAATAGTAGGATAATAATTAAATGATAATTATTTGAGAAAAATAGTATATGAAAATTTTGTCTACTTAAAATCTTTTAATAAAAGGTAAAAATTTAAATCAAATACTACTAAGGAGGTTCAAGTTTTTAAAATAATACAGTTAGATATAGAGATGTAAGGAAAAGAGACAAATATACCATTCAACTTTGACATTTATGTATTAGCTATGCTATCCTGAACTATGATGCATCGTTATTAGTTCTCTTAAGCTCAATCTGCACGAGTTAAGGATGAACTAGGGTATTCTTTCGATTAAGGTTGATTTAGATGATGAACAAGGAGATGAGGTCCTTTACCTTAACAGATGAAGATGGCAACAATGTTGAACTGGAAAAGTCTTCAACTAGTTGGATTCATGGTGCTCGTGAGATTTTTGAACACCCAACTGGATATCACTCAAGCTTAATGCAGTTCTGTCTTGTTTGATTCAGAGAGAGGAAGATTTATTGTCACTCCATGTCTAACCATTGTTGAACTAATAGGAGCAGCACTTTGTTCCGACAATTCATTTTTTATTTATTTTTTGTTCGTTTTCGCTTGTTGTTGATGGCCTTTGATTTGGGCTTGGGTCACTTTTGGACCCGAGTCATTTTTGTTTGATCCCTCTTTTTATTCAATAAATGGGCCTTGCGCATATTTAAATAAAAAATAAATAAATTATTGTACGTGTTTTGCACGTGTATTTTGCGTCAATCAATAAAATTATTAACAATTAGATTATTATTTTTTTGATAAATAACAACTGACACTAAAATAAATATTATCTATTTAAATGATAAAAAAAATTCATATATGAAGGTTAATTATTATTATTTTCAAAAAAATGAACATATTTTGAATCTGTTTACTTATGTATTTTGGTTACAATAATTAAATAAAATTTATATAAGATAAAAATATTGGTCTCATAGTCTTAAATGTTTAGGATTTTATTATAGTACAAATAAGGAAAGATTTGAAAAGTAAAATTTTAATCAATTTTAAAATACAAAATATTTAGGAGTTTTTACATATTACATACAAGTAAATATTTAGTATCTATAACTTTGATTAATTTCAAGGTCCCCCAATAGTAGGGTACTAATTAAATGACAATTCTTTTAGAAAAATAGTATATGACAATTTTGTCTACTTAAATTCTTTTAATAAAAGGTAAAAAGTTCAATCAAATATTACTAAGGACTTTCATGCTTTTAAAATAATATAGTTAGATATACAGATATAAGGAAAAGAGACAAATATATCACTTAAATTTGATATCTATGTATTAGCGATGTTATCTTGAGCTATGATGCAGCGATATCAGTTCTCTTTAGCTCAATCTCCATGAGTTAAGGATGAATTAGGTTATTCTTTCGATTAAGGTTGATTTAGGTGATGGACAAGAGGATTAGGTCCTTTACCTTGATAGATGAAGATGGAAACAATGTTGAGCTGGAGAAATCTTCATCGAGTTGGATTCACGGTACTTGTCAGATTTTTGAACACCCAAATAGATACCACTCAAGCTTAATGCAATTCTGTCATGTTTGATTCGGAGAGAGAAGGACCTCTGATAGCTCCATGTACTACCATTATTGAGCTAATAGGAGCAGCACTTGGTTCAGACAATTCATTTTTTTTGTTTTTTGGTCGTTTCCGCTTGTTGTTGATGGGTTTTTGTTTTGGGCTTGGGTCACTTTTGGACCCGAGTCATTTTTGTTTGAACCCTTTTTTTATTCAATAAATGGGCCTTGCCGATATTTAAATAAATTATCGTACGTGTTTTGCACGTGTATTTTACGTTAATCAATAAAATTATTAACACGTAGGAAAAAAATTATTTAATAAATAGTAACTGACACTAAAATAAATATCATCTATCTATATGATAAAATATTCATATATGAAGGTTAATTATTATATTTTAAAAAAAATGAACATATTTTGAATCCGATTACTTATTTATTTTGGATACAATAATTAAGGAAGATTTATATAAGATATTAATATTGATTTCATAGTCTTAAATGTTTAGGATTTTTAATATAGTACAAATAAGAAAAGATTTGAAAAGTAAAATTTAAATCAATTTTAAAGTACTAAATATTTAGGAGTTTTTACGTATTACATACAAGTAAATATTTAGTATCTATAACTTTAATTAATTTCAAGGTCCCCAATAAAAAGATAATAATTAAATGACAATTATTTTAGAAAAATAGTATATATCAATTTTGTGTACTTAGAGTGTTTTAATAAAAGGTAAAATGTTCAATCAAATATTACTAAGGGCGTTCATGCTTTTAAAATAATATAGTTAGATATAGAGATATAAGGAAATGAGACAAACATACTACTCAACTTTGATATCTATGTATTAGCTATGATATCCTGAATTATGATGCAGTGGTATCAATTCTCTTGAATTCAATCTGCACGAGTTAAGGATGAATTAGGTTATTCGTTTGATTAAGGTTGATTTAGGTGATGAACAAGGGGATTAGATCCTTTACCTTGATATATGAAGATGACAACAATGTTGAACTGAAGAAGTCTTCATCGAGTTGGATTCATGGTGCTCGTGAGATTTTTGAACATCCAAATGGATACCACTCAAGTTTAATGTAGTTCTGCCATGTTTGATTCGAAGAGAGAAGGACCTCTGGAAATGACAATGGAAAGTTTCTCAGTGTGGATTCTTACATGTTATACATGTGACAAAAACAAATTCAACAAAATGTCTTCATCTATATTATATTATGTATCAATATTGTATAACTAATTTATAACTTTGTATATTAAAATGAGAAAAGACATAAAAGCACAACTGAAGTTGTTTCGAATTTTCAAAAAGACACCTTAACTTTGAGGATGTCCTATCACCCCACAAAAGTATTGAATATTTTTGTAAAAGGACCATTTTGACCCATTTTCTCATTATGTTTGTGAACACGCACATGATGCGCGTGAAGGTCCGTTTTTAATGCCAAAAACCAATTAAAAGCTGCCACATTTAAGTTATTTTCTTTATTAATTATCTACTCCATTCAAATTCATCATCTTCCCCAACAAAAGAGTCATAGGTACTTTATGATGAATTGATGAAATCCATTCAATAAGGTAGGAATTCGTTTTAATTTCCAATCGAAAAAGCTAATTTAACGTTGTCTGAGGTTTTATTTCTTCTTAATTTCATTTAGTTTTGAGAACCCAAAAATCAAACCAAACTCTCAAATCAGTTATTTTTTCGGGAGGATCAACATCGACCTGAGACTTGCCAGCTTCTGAACTTTGATCGGCGGCGAGGTCACAAGATGTTTCCGAGACTTGTCCATTGAAGCTCGGATTTTATCAATCCATGGTTTGAAAACAAGCCCAATCGCCAGCCACTCAAAAGACATGGCTCCAAATACCACTACTATCGATTTCAACGAATTATTCTTCGCCATTGAAACCACAAGCAACTTCTCCGATATACATGCTGATGAGGGTTTTAGTTTGCAGCTGAAACGATTTGCTATTGTTACTATTCTAAC
>JAJOOS010008044.1:0-14157 GCA_029582725.1 Solanum chiquidenum | reverse complement strand
GCTCAGGAAAGTACATGGCTTATGCAGTTGATGAAGGATCTAAGACAACCAGTAGGCTATGCAATTCCTTTGTACTGTGATAATCAGTCAGCAATTTGTTTGGCTGAAAATCCAGTTTTCCACGCAAGGACTAAACATGTGGAGATACATTATCACTTTATTCGGAAAAAGTGTTGCAAGGAGAGATTGGCTTGGAGCACATCAAAACGGAACATCAAATTGCAGACTTGTTCACCAAAGGTTTTAGTGTCAACAAGTTGAAGAGTTTCTGCAAGCAGCTAGGCATGGTTAATACGGAGAGCTGATGTTGAGAAGGAGTGTTAAAGTTGACAACATCATTCCTAGTTTAATTTGACCAATTCTGTAGTATAGCTATTTCTTAGCTTAGTTGTTAGTTTGATATTTTATTAGTACGTGGGTGTTCTATTATTTTCTAGAATAGCAGATAGCTTTCCCTAAAATTTAGGAGAGTTAGGTTAGTGGATTTAGTTAGTGGTTTAGTGGGATTGTGACTCTATTAAAGTTGTAATTCTATAAGATCATTGACGGACTAAATACAAGACAAGTCCGTTGTTCTTATTCTCCGGAAACTATTTTCTCAGACTCTTCCAGTTAAGTTCTTCAATTCAGATGAACAATGAGAAAATGCAGTAGTAAAAGTATTTTGCAGAAACAAAAAAAGTGTGCAGAAAAAGAAAGAGTGATCGTAGGAGGTGACGTCGGAGAATTCTAAGGAGAAGTTGCCAAAGATTACCAATATGCCGATGGGCTGATCACTTGAATGCTAGAGATGTAACAATTGCTACTTGCTAGCTACTAGCCTCATAATTATATTTTTTTTACCACAACGATTGACACCCTTTAATGACAATCCTATCTCTGCCAGTGATTGCTAGCTTCATGTATTGTGCTATCCCATCCCAGCCTTAATATAAAAGATGCATGATCATACCTTGTTTGAATACTATAGAAATCAATGAAATTCTGTAAATATACTTGCATAAAACAGAGAGAATTGCATTTTTTTTTCCATATAGCCGTTGGGACCGGTTTCCGGGACGGGTATACATATTTTTTTCCGGAACTACCGGTTCTGGTCCCGTTGCCACGCTTAGGTAGGGCCAAGATGGCTTTCAAGGCAGTAGCTTGCCATGTTTGTAATCAGTTATTAACTATTTTGTAATTCTAGTCCAATTTCAATATTGTATAATATTTTTCCCAACACTATTTACTCAAAGGATATTCTGATGGACAATGTCATTTTTACAAGAA
Source organism: Solanum chiquidenum (assembly GCA_029582725.1). Classification (NCBI taxonomy): domain Eukaryota; kingdom Viridiplantae; phylum Streptophyta; class Magnoliopsida; order Solanales; family Solanaceae; genus Solanum; species Solanum chiquidenum. The sequence goes on along the minus strand of JAJOOS010008044.1, from coordinate 12,885 downwards.
CAGAAATAGATTTGGCATTGCCAAGGACAAAGATCATCTATAAGCAAAAAACAAGAAAAGACATGGATGGATTTGGACAGGAATGTTACAACTCAATCACCAAACAAGAAAGGGAAAATAAGACGGTTACAATTTATTGGTCTTTTCTCAAACAGTAGAGACTAGAAGCTCCTTTTCTAGGACAATAAGTTTAGTCCTCCATGGTGATGATGCAACGAAGGCCTTCTCCCTTCAACATTAAATCAAAAGCCTTATTGATTTCAGCAAATGGAAGTGTATGAGTGATGAATTTCTCCAATTCAAGTTCTTTGTTCATGTATTTCTCAACAACAGAAGGAATATCCGAACGAGGTTTGTAGTTTCCAAAGAAGGTTCCTTTGAGAGTCCTTTCATTCAAAAAGTTCATAGGGTGTGTCTTGAACACAGCTTCTTTATGGGGTACTCCAACAAGAACAGCCACTCCCCAGCCCTGAAAGTTAATCACGACAATGTTCGTTAAGATGAATGTATTAATAAGAACATACAACTAAGGAAATTTGATGATAGAAAACATACATCATGGACACACTCAAATGCTGAAATCATAGCATCAATATGGCCTGTACATTCCACACTCCTATCTACTCCGCCATCAGTCATCTCAGCAATTACCTGATCAAATAATCAAAATTCAAGAAAAGATGTTCAACTATTAACTCACACCTGTCTTCTTTTTCTTTCGCGAAATGATCCATTAGGAGAAGTAAATATGAGTACCTCTTGAACTGGTTTACTATAGTCCTTTGGGTTCACAAACTCTGTCACACCAAATTTCTTAGCTGTAGAATTGAAGTAAAATGGATGAATTATTTGTTTGCTATGAAACAAGTTACAAGGAAGGAATTATAAGATAATGGATCAAGAATGTATAAGGCACAAGTTAATTACCTTGCTCAAATCTACTAGCATTTAAATCAACACCAATTATCCTTGAAGCACCAGCAATTCTGGCTCCTTCTGCAGCCTGACCAAATGAGATCAGATCATTCGTAAGATTAAAACATATATACGGGAAGAATAAGAAAGTTATTTGCAATATGGAGAATACTCACTGCAAGGCCTACAGCTCCTAGTCCAAAAATAGCCACACTTGAGCCTTTTGTTGGTTTAGCAACATTCAAAGTTGCTCCAAGGCCTAGAAAATAAGGCATATCACTCAACAATTTGAACCCCTTAAAAGAAACTACTAATATAGTCATTTTGTTTATACCTGTCGAGATTCCACAACTAAGGACACATACTTTGTCAAGAGGAGCAAGGGGGTTAATTTTCGCAACACATCCAACATGAACCACAGTGTACTCACTAAAAGTGGAGGTCCCAACAAAATGGTAAATGGGCTTTCCATTGATGGAAAACCTTGACTGTCCATCATTAATCATCACTCCCCTGTCAGTGTTAATCCTTAAGAGGCTACACATATTGCTTTCTTCAGATTTACAGTGAGCACAATCTTTGCATTCCCCTGTAAAGACAGGAAGAACATGGTCTCCTGGTGCAAGTTCTGTTACTCCCTCTCCAACACTCTCCACAATCCTAGATATCAAGAAAAAAATTCAAGAAAACAACAAAATTCAGTACCCTTTTAGCTTTAGACAGAGTAAATGATGAATTCAAATCAATCAATCGAAACAAGATAGCACATACCCTGCTGCTTCATGTCCAAGAATTCGAGGAAAGACTGGATTTTGACCCTGAAATTAGTTCAAAAGAGTACTTTTAATAACAAAAATTGACCCCTTATAACATTTGCTCACAACAATAACATTGTCCCTCGGACAGTGTAGATTGTATGCAGACCTTAACCCCTATCGAAGTTGTTTTCGATAGAATCTGGGCTAAAGAAAATACAATCTAAAGCAATCCAGAAACAAGAAGTAATTTTGTTTTGTTTACCTTAGCTTCCCAGAAGTATACATCAGTATGACAGAGTGAAGTGTAGAGGATCTTAAGACGAACTTCCATTTTCTGTGGAGGAGCAACATCCACTTCCTCCATCACTAATGGCTTACCAGCTTCCCATGCCACAGCAGCTATAAATAATATATATCCCCATTAGTTCATAATTACCACAAAAATCCCCCCAAAAAAACAGAGACGCAGAAATTTCAGAATCATGAAATAGAGAAGTTCACTGATTTCAAAATTTTCAAACTCATGGAATCATACCTTTGCAACGAATGACTTGGCCTACAGTAGTCGACATTTTCTTGATTTTTTTTACTGAGAACTTTTTATAGAACACAACTTTAGTTGTTTACTTAGTTGATTTTGTTGAGGCAGTGCATTAACTGGGGATATTTATAACTGGGAAAACTGAAAATACAATAGGCCACAGTAAAACCATTTGCATGTTTTGGTCACTGGATTTTCCAAAACCGGTTTTTAGCTGTTTGTTTTGTGTTAGTCGTTTCAGTTTTTGTCAAGAATGTGATAGGTAAAGTGATGCTAATATTCCAATGGAAAAACAATAATGTATCTTATTTTGTTTTATGTCCACTTGTAATTTTTTTTATCTTCCCTTGAATATAAGAAGGAGAAATTAAGATTTTTTGATCACTTATAGAAAAAAAGATTAATTTTTTATGCGTAAAAATATTATTTTTTTTAAAAAAAAGACATAAAATAAAAATAAAATCAGACCTAAAATAAGGATGATTTCAGTCATTCTGGTCTCCTAAAATGTAATTGTCATTATAATTATGATATTTATCGAATTACTAATTATTTATATATAAATTAAATTGTAATTAGCTTATAAGTGATCTCATTAAGTAGATTTTTTTTTTGTTATCATTGATTTTACCTAAGCAGTTGTATTGCGTTGTTTGATGGTTTTTTCAATCCTTTTCATGAAACCTTTGGGTGGTTTTCCTATAATTGGTCCTTTGAGTATCTTAACAACGTTATAATTAAAATAAAGTTAGACATAAACATAACCCCACTTAAAACAATTACCTACATTTGGCTACCTAGAACCTTCAATTTGTGCATGTTACTAGCAACAATGTACTAGTACATTCGAATTTGGTGTCCAATTAATTTTTTTTTTCTTTACTACTATTGGATATTAGGACAATATTAGATTGTTGGTTTTATTACTCTTTTTGTGTAAAGACAAGTGAAGGATCAATTCGAAGTTCGAACGATCAGGATCAAAATTTAACTGTAGTTTTAAGTATTGATTGCTCAATATTTTAGAAATTAAAAGTACTTATTAAGAAATATACATAAACAATCAAAATTTCATGACTCATTATGGTAGGGGCGGCTCTAATAAATTGGTGGCCTAAAGACAAATCCGAATGGAGGCCTTAAATTCAAATATATATTTTTTATGAAGTTTATTATAGCCAATTATTTAATCTTTCTTGAGACATGGTATTCATAATTTGTCGAACTTTTATTGTTTCTTTTCTCTTTTATGAAAAGTTTTTATTTTCTACAAGTAATACTCGATCTTTAAAAAAAATAATACTTATAACCTATTTTTTTTTTTTAAATGAGGCCCCTCAAATTTTGGGGCCTAAGGCAATTGCTTTTTTTTCAAAGCTGTAGAGCCCCTGCATCATGGTTATTGACACATTGAATCGGTACATATAGTAAAAATGTAATATTCTACAAGTAAAAACTATTTTTGTCATGATGGAATATATAAGCAACATCAAGTTGAAGTCTCCCTTGTTACCAAGAAGCAATCTCAATTTTAAGAGGATTTTCACATTAACACTCTGTTTGAATCATTGTTACCCATTGTATTGTATTGTATTGTTACCTTACCTATAATGTTTGTTTTGATTGTTATTTAAAATGTATTGTATTGTATTGTTAAATTTTGTTGTTACGTAACAATGAAAACCCCCATTTTATGGAACAACCGATTTGGTGTGTTACCATTGTTACTTAATTTCTTTTTCCAATTATATCTTACTTAATATTTCATAATACTATTTTACCCTTTATCCTATATTATTTAATTCTAGTCAAACCTCCTACCCTAGAATAATCAAGGATATTTTAGTAAATTTATAAATTACAATACAAAACGATACAATCAAAACAAACAATAAAAATGTTATTAAACAACAACAAACAATACAATCTAGCCAAACATTGTATTAACCATATAGTACAATACAATACAATACATTATGAAACAACGGGTAACAATAATCCAAACAGAGTGTAAAAGTTTGAGCTTAAATTGATTTTTAGGATTAACAAACAATTAAAAAAAATCAGCAATAAGCTTGAAAAGTGGGCTGGGTCAATCCGGTTCTGGTCCAATAAGCATTGTCCAGTGATATTGTCTTGGCACTCATGTGACATAGACTCCCTAAATCGGTTCATGGGATGGGTCAGGGGGCTGGGACGACTAGGCGTTGGAGTCTGATAGACATATATTAATTAGTTAAAATCTGATCGCGTTATTAATAAAAACAATTATTTAATAATTACTTGTCATTATATAAATAGTAATTATATCATCTAAAAACATATTTTAGCATTTCAATATGATGAAAATCATAGACATACTACCATTTCTGAATGTATACAAATGCAGAACTATAAATATATTAATGCAAATAAATGTGTACTAATTTATTAGTGAATACAGACCAATATATATCATACTAATCTATATCAACTTATTAAGTGAATATGAAGTTATGAACCCAATGTCTACCAATGTACAATCATAAATATATTAGTAATACAAATAATGTATATTAATTTATTAGGTGAATACAAATTAATATATTTATATAAATATATATCAAATTATTAAGTGAATTCGAGCCCATGCATGGATAACAATGCAAATAAATATATACAATATCGTTAGATGAATACAGATCATTGTATATCAATTCAAACAAATGTGTATAAATTTACCAGTTGAATACAGATCAATACATACTAATACTATTTTATTTTTAAATACAATAAAAATCCAACATGTCAAATTTTATCAAACAAAAATAGATATTTACATTAATGGACTAGCCCAAAGTGCTGAGTCCATTTATGGGTCACTATTTGATACTTCTATAAGCAAAAAAAGTGATAAAGACCATTTTATGTCAACTTTTCAAAATGAGTCAAATAGATACCAATTTCGTCCTTTAATTGGTATACCATGACGAATTTTCTTTTTTTTTCTAAAAAAAAGGGAAAACATAATTTTCACATTCCTCTCTTCTTCTTTCTTAGCTTTAATGGTATTTTTAAAAAATATAATATGATATAGTAAATATGTATTTTGTATTTAATTTATAGTTATACTAAAAAAAAATACATTTAGTAACTATATCTCACTCTCTTTAGTATCTACCCCCTTCCCCTCTATTCTTGCTTGCCTCAATCGCCATTCTCCTCTATCTATACTATGTATTTTTCCTCTATTTCTATATTGTTGTCTCTCTTAATTTGTTGTATTTTTGCATCAGAGTAATGAATTCTAGTGAAGAGCAAATGAATACTGTCTCTTAGGTTTTTTTGTTCTTCAGATTGTATTCGTCGATACATTTTAAATGCACAAATGAATACAAGTGAAACTAGAGTAAATGAATACAATTTCCTATATTTTTTGTTATTTGTATTTTTATATACACTCAATCTATATTTATCGATATAATCTAAATGTGTATAGTGAATATAACTACTTGATACCTCAATTTATTTTATTTTTCTAACATCTTAAATAATTGCTATAAATAATAAATACCTAAACTATAGCTAAAGATGGTTAATAAGGCTCAAACAATACAGGAAACTAATCAATAATCATCATGACCTCTTATTATTCTTTATATCTTTTTTGTGATTAGAACTCGTGTAATAAGTCGACAGAGCTATTAATGGTCATAATTTTTTCACAGACCGTGTTACATTGTCTGTGGATGACTATAATTTTGCCTGCCAACCTAATATGACGTTGAATATTTATCCTCTAACAATTTAATTATGTAAAAGTATTTTACTTTATTATATGTACACGCACATGCATTTACTTGATGGCTAGGTAAATTTTACTAGTTTAAAGAATCGAAAACATACTAAACTTAATATGAATTATCATTAGTTTTATTTTTCTAAATTATTGACAGCTTTAAAAATACGTATTTGCTTGATTAATTAAATTATTAAATACACCCCGATCTTGCAACATGAGTAAAATACTCTCATAACTTCTCGCCAAGTTTAGGAGTGTTTTCAACACTTCTCTTGACTTCTTATTAAGAGTCTCATTCTCCTACCAGAATTTGAGACCACTTGTTATGTCATGTCGGAGATCGTGAGTGTATCTAAGTTTAGTTAGTCAAATAGATAGGTATTTTAAGGCTGTCAATATATAATTCAGAAACAAAACTAATAATTTACATCAAATTCAAAGATGTTTTCAATGCTTCTCTTTTCTTTCCAAACATTAATGTTTTATATACCTGATTTTGGAGACATTCACCTAATATTCATTTGAAAATCATCAATACAAGCAAATAAGTAAATGGAAATAAATGACCACTGAAACAACTAATTAAAAGTTTTTTCTTATCTCTTCCTATTTCCAAGTATGAAAACTGGCATGGGCCTAACGAAAGAAAATAGGATAAACTATCTTATTAGACATACATCACTATTATATATATTAATATTATCATTACTTTTAAATAATTATATATATATATATATATTTTTTTTGGAACCCCAGGATAACCCGCAGCCGCTACAACCTCTGCCCTTCGGATGAGCACTTTGTGCGCACTGGGTAAACCCCCCACTGTGTAATAGCCTGCAAATCACACAGGGGATGTAAACCGCACTAGGCAAGCCCTATGCGACAGACTCGACTCAGAAGGCATTGAGGGGGGATCGATCTCGGGTCATCCGTGTGGATAACCACCCTCCAAACCAACTGAGCCATCCCGAAGGACTATAGATATTATCACTTTTAGTATTTTATATCATATATTAATATATTATTTGAAAATACAATTAGATACTCAGATCCCTTAAAACTATTATTAATTAATTATCTGCTTAAGTAACTCTTTCACTCCAAATTAACCACTATCTCTTAATTCTCCCCTCCCATGTTTATCACTCAATTATGTCTCCTCCTTTCTGATTCAAGAATTTCACCTTACAATTTCATTTCAACAATAGTTAATCTACTCTCTTCTTCTCAAGATATCATCACCACAAATTCTCCTGAACCCAAATATTATTTTGTATTGTTCATTTATCACGAGTTCCAATCACAGTAATTGCTACAGAGAAAACTTTCAATTCATAGTGGGTCTTAATTGTTTGTCTCCGAAAGAAATGGATCTTAGTTTTGATTATGTTATGCCACAGCGCAAAAGGATCAAAGGGAATATTGTAGAGAGTTTTTGTTTGCTGGTGTTCTTCTAAGACTTTCTTTGGTTACTGTAATATGGATGTGGTAGTACCAATATTACTTTGATATAGCCCTTGAAACATGTGTATTCAATAAATAGTAATCTTAATTAAGATCTGAGTTGTATTTTTAGTAATGGGTATCTGAACATGTATATGTATCTACTATTAAATTTCGGATACATGATTTTTAACAACACAATGATATTAATGATACGACAGATACTCTACAATTGTGATTTGTTTATAGATTCATGTGTTTTTTTAACTACATTTCATATTTAGATACGGATAATTAAATGTATATGTTTATTATGTATTCGAGATACATGTTTTTGGATATAACGTATGAAATTTAGATACACATAATTAGATGTATATACTTTTTTTTTGTATATTCCATATTTAGATACACATAATTAGATGTATATGTTTACTATGTATTCGAGATACATGTTTTTGGATATAACATATGCAATTGATACTTGATACATCAAATTCATACTAGATACATATAAAAGATACATGAAATTAATATTAGATAAATATATAGATATATATATATACATATATATAGATACATACATAAAATTAATACTAGATATGTATAACAAATACATGAAATTAATGCTAGATACTTCTATGATACATATGAATGTACTTGTATGACACTCATGTATCTAATGTTTAGTTTGTTGGATACATCATATATTGATAATAGATACATCAAATTAATGAATTTATTATTTTCAGAGTAATAATTTAAAATTAATCAAATTACATTACCAAGATATACATGTTTTTTATCTTATATTAATAATATTAATGAATTTACTATTTCAAAGAATGATAAAATGAAATTAATTATCTATGTATTTTGAAAATCCTCAATTACTCCTCTAATTAAGGAAATAAGTTACAACCAATTAATTTAAATAAATAAATTTTGTATCTCAATTTTAAAATTCGACAGATACATGTATCTCATGGATTCAGACTCATGTATCCTAATCATGAAGTATGGTAGAGGAAGTAATATTTGAAACTATTGGGAATCTTAGTAATTAAGACCTAAACTAGTGGGATTTATGTGATTTGCCCAAGAATATACTCCCTCTGTCCCTAATTACTTGTCCATTTTGACAAATCAAGAAAGAACATTTTTTTTACCTATTATACCCTCAATTAAATGACTAATTACTTTGAAAAATGCAGAACTTTTCATCCAATTCATAATTAATAGGGGTAAAATGGTAAACTCACTATGTTATTAATTGATTTCTTAATAGGTGTGTCAATTCAAAAGTGGACAAGTAATTAGGGACAGAGGGAATAAGATATAATACTGTCGTCCGTGTGCACTACTCTTTTTTTTTAAAACAAAATTTTTAATTTTATGTGTATTAAAAATTATGAAATTCCGTTCAAATATCACAAATAAATATTAATTTCATAATAAAACTTTAAATTTAAAGTCTAAATTACATAGCCAAACACCTATGGATCAAATGCATGAAAAAACAAAATAAGGACGGACCGAAGGTCTAAGGAGGAATTCTCACCGTGTAATCCCCTCTCCATTTTCCGAATCTAAGTTATAGAAAAAGAGAAGAGGAGACAGAGACAGAGACAGATGGGAGAGTGGAGGTGAGCAGCATGCGTGAGGGTGGTTAGGTGTTTATGTGCAACAACTATAGGGCCATCATATGTTGTTTCACTAAACTTATGTTTCATCATAAAATGACAAGCATTGCCGGCTCTTACACTAACATCATCTGTCTATTCCACCCAATTTACTCTATTATCTTTTAAAAACATTTTATAACATGTTCCAGAGTTTTGTTTAACATAAACATCTTACTATTTGATTTAATATTTAACCTAAATTTGAAGTCTCCCAAGTATTTACAAAGGTTGTTTTAATATCAACATATCCAGTGGTGAGACTGTTCCACCCTTAATCGAAAGTCTCGAGTTTGAGTCTTAATTATGGAAAAAAATCGATTGAAAGAGTCACCACTCACCCTTAGATGAGCCTTGCAATACACAATTCGAATTTAATTAGGACTTTAATATAGACTCTAAACCAAAAAAAAAAAAAAACAAATTCTACTACACCAAATATAACAAGTTAAAACTCCCAAAGTATAAGACTACCTTGATTAAATATAGTAGAAAATGAACTAATGTTGAGTAAACAAAATCTATACATATATAATTATAGAGAATGCAATGTGAAGAAAGTGATAACATACTTTGTGTGATTTCTTTTTAATGAAAGTTAAGAATATTACTTTAAAAGTGTGAAAAGTTACAGAAAATTTGGATGTCAGTTTTATATTACCAATTTCTCAAAGTTGCTTTAATATTTTGTGTCAGTGACAATATTTTCTACTATATGCATGATATGATAAAAGGACAATATGAACTGTCGATGTCTCTCGCTAACTTTTCCGCCTCCTAAATTGGACTCTGAAAAAAGATTGAAGGTGCATTGGGTATTTTTTTTTTTTTGGGTGTTCGATTGATTAAACTTTTTGAAAAATATTATTATTTTAAAAATAAGTTGTTTGAAAATAAAAAAATTGATTTTCATAAGAGTAAGTAAAATAATTACCCACCCACCCACCCTGTGCCCCATGCCCACATCACCCCAACCTATTTTCAACCCAACACCAACCTCCACCCCCACAACCCCAACCCCATATTTGCGTACCCCTTCTTACCCCTTTTCAGGATTTTATCTTAGATAAATACAAATGTTTAAAGAATGAAATATATTATTTTCATATCGAACTCAAGAAAATAAACAAGAAATTAATTGTTTTGTTAGAAAATATTTTTCTTCATGCCGGACACAACCTTAGGGTGTGTTCTGTATGAAATACTTTTACAAAAATAATTTTCTGATAGATAATTAGCTACTTTTTGATGTGTGATAAATAAGTCAATTTTTTTAGTGAAATTTTTTATATATATATATTTTCAAGTTATAGCAGTAGAATTAAACTTTCAAGTTGTAATAATAAAAAATTTAAGGTTGTAACAGTTTCTTAAAAAAACAAACTTTTTAAAAAATAATTGTAAAATTTTGTTTTGAAAAAAAAAAGAAAAAAAGAAAAAGAAAAGAAGAAGGTAAAAAAACGGAAATAAGTGTGTTAATTAAATTTGAATTGATTGAAGATAATTACTAATTAGCATAAATTAAGGAAATTCAAACTGATTAAGAATATTTAGTTTCCTTATTTCACCCTAATTTGTTAAAATTAATTAAAAATTCCGATTTCATCCATTTTCTTCCATGTTTCTCTCTCTTCGATATTTTTCCAGAAATCTTGTCACTCTCATCTAATTCATAATCGTTTTTATTCAATAATCTTTATTTTCTAGACGACTTCTTATTAGTATTAATAAAACATGGTGGTAGATGGGATCCTTCAGGTTAGTGTTCTTTGCGATTTTTTATTTGTATTGTAATACAAACCAAACATTCAAAAAAATTATGAACAGTGATTTTGGAAAAAAAATAATCAAATTTTGTTTGTGAATAATAGTTTTAATTATGGCGTTTTTGGTATGAATATTCACTTTTGAAATTACATAAAATTTGTTTGAAATTGGTATAGATTTTTATTTGAACATTCATTATTTTGTATGTTTCTGGTTAAAAAATTACATAAAATTTATTTGAATTTGCTATATTGGTTATACCATGTTGGTACGATTTTAGAATTATATTTGAATGAATTTCATATACTATTTGTCTAATAAATTACAATTAATAGTTAAAAGTGGTATTATTTTGGTATTATAGTGGCATGACTCTGCTGTGAAAAAGTGGCGACTTATGTCATGAACTAGGTATAATTTTGGCATGAAATAGGTATGAAAAATATGCATAATAATTATATGAAATTTGTATATTGATTCAGATTTTTTGTTGTGTATAATAATTTGAATTATGGCATTTTTTTTAAAATGTATAATGTTATATTTTGGTATGAACATTGAATTTGTTCATTATTTTTCTGACGCATTTTTTTTTGGTATATTTTTTGTTAAAAAAATAGATAATTTTTTCTTTGGAATTTGTATACTAATACTACCAAGCATGTATGACAATCGATAATGTTTTGGTACGATTTTCGATTTGATTGAATTTTTTTTTGACATTATATGGTAATGAATTTTGAGAATAATAATGTAATGAATTTGGTATACTGTTTATTAAAGAAATGACAATTAATATTTCTAAGTTGGAATTATTTTGGTATTCTAGTGGCATGATCCTGGTATGAATAATTGATAACTTCTGGCATGAAATAGGTAAGAAATGTGTGAATAAGAATTGTATGAAATTTGTATACTGATATAACATATGTGTTTTTACTTTTGTATTTTGTAATAACATATGAAATTGTTTTAAAATAACATATGTATTTTTACTTTTGTATGAATTTTGTAACCATATAAATGGTATGAAATTTGTATATTGATATAACATATGTATAAAAGTTATTTGTACTTTTGTATGATATAATATTGACACAATAATTTATGATGAAACAGAAAAATATGCAATTCAAAAAGTGTCGGAGCAGAAATTATTGTCGCCTGGTTCAAAAAGAACTGTAAGGAGACCACAACTTGTAATTGGTTTGCTGATGTGAAATTCAAGAGGTATAAGATTACGTGCAGTACATGTCGTCGGGAGGAACACAATAGAAAGACCTGTTCAAATTGCCCTTCTGAAAAAAAGACATAATTTATTTTTATTTTGATTTGGTTGTTTTATTGTGGCAAACTCATGTTTTGATTTATTTTATCTTTTAAGTTAATGAATTATAATTTCAAAATATTTGTTATGTGTACTAGTTAATCATTTGTGTATTCAGTGTTTTTCAAATGTATACTCAAAAAATAGGTAATGTTTATATGCGACTGATATTCACTGGAAAAATTAAGTCAAATCTTAGTATGAAATTGGTATACATTTGGTATCCAACTGACGTCCCAGTGGTAAAATTAAAAAACAACAACATGTAATTGAGATTTCAACTGAAATAGCCAACGTAAAACTAGTTAATATTGTATCCAATTTGTATAAATTTAGTATTGAATTGATAGCCCATTGGAAAATTGAAAAATCAACATGTGGTTGAGATTTCAATCAAATTAGACAACCTAAACAAGTTAATGTTGTATTCAATTGGTATCCAACAGATATCCCACTTAAAATGAAAAAAACAAAATCTAACTGATATTTCAACCAAATTAGACAATCTAAAACAAGTTAATGTTTTATCCAATTTATATACACTTGGTATCCAACTTGAAATTTTAGAATAAAGACAAAAAATAAAAATGTATAAAATTAGTATCCAACGGGTATAAATCCGGGAAGAATAAATCTGGTTGTAAAACAATGCATATTATATATTGTTG
>JAJOOS010008043.1:0-18946 GCA_029582725.1 Solanum chiquidenum | reverse complement strand
AAGTCTTCTTTTTGTTCTTACATAATGTCAGACTCGGTGGTTGTAAAGGTTTGTTTAGTTTTGTTAGATACTTGTATGTCCATATATGGATAAATGCGAGCTTTGGAGAATCTTTGGTTAAAGAACTCTTATTATACTTTTTTGATAAAGAGAACTCCTAATATACTTAAAAGTCAAATTATTTAGTATTAGAATGAAATGTACCCTATATAAGTTGAATGTGCTTAGAGGATTGTACCCAACTGAGATTGAATTGTAGTTGAATTAACTGATTGATAAACAAGTGCCAAAGTCTGACTTTTCTATTGGAGGAAAAGAGGTTTGTATTCCTTCTATCTTCCGATTGGATGGGTTAAGCATTGGTCTTAGTTACATCGATAAATATGGCAGTAAGGTCGGCATTGGTCTTAGTGACAGCTGCTAATGTACAGATCTTCCTTGGGTATGCTCAGCATTGTTGAAGGCGCTCGTCTTAGCCTTAGTTGCGCGGACTCTTCACTTTTAATGCCGCACCCGTCTCGGATTCTCCAAAAATACACTACTTTTGGCGAATCCGACACGCACCCGTTGGCACTTTTGAAGAGTCCGAGCAACATAGGTCTTAGCGCCTTAGGTGAGAGGCAAGGCGAGCCCTTGTCGCCTGGTGAGGGCAACATACATCGAAAAGAAACGATAAGGTGCGAGGCAGGGGGACTGAGGCGCCGCCTTTTGTTTAAAAGAAACTGATGCAGCAATTTAGAATTTAAAACGTGATTTTAGGGTTTATTACCTCAAACTTCTTTTTAAAAAAAATATTGAATACCTCAAACTTCAAAGAGTTCACTGAGTTCTCTTCTTCCCTTTGTTTTCTTCAGCTGTAAAAGCCAAAAAGTTACGTCTTCTTCTTCTTTGTTCTCCGTTCTTCTTTCTCCTCTGTTTCGGCAGTCCTTCTTGTTTTTCCTCTCCCTCTGTTTCCGACATCAACCAGTAACCACAGCTGCATTGTGCACAGCTTTTTCTTCCTCTGTTTTTGGCCTCTATTTTCTATTTTCTGTGGATCTGCCCAGTTTTTCTCTTTTCATTTTCTAGTCCATATATATTTATTTTCTGCTCAATTCAGTTTTGTATACTATTTTGAATTGAAATATTTGTTAATATGTTATTGCTATGGAGATTTTGGTTATTTATCGATGCAATTAAATATTTTAATTGTTGGTATTAATTGGCGCCTCACTTCAAAAAGGCGAGTGCCTCGCCTCTTGCCTCAGTGAGGCAGGTCCTTGTCGCCTTACGCCTTTTCCGTTACATGGTACATATACTGTGGTGTAGCTGCTCAACTCTTTGTTTGAGTTGATCTCTAGCTCGGAATGGGGAGATTTCACGTGTTAAATGATCCAAAACCTACTTTATATTAGAAGAATCTATACATACCATGTGAAGAGAATCTCGAGCTAGAGAAACTCATTTGTACTTGTGATGAAGTTAGATATATTTACCAATACTTGAAATGGGGAAGCAGAGAATGGGTGGGACTGAGTCCTTGAATTTTTCCTATAAGTAGGCTGAGTCCACTATAGATGATACAATGATGTGTTTGATGATTGTTTCAAGGATAAAAGAGCATACACTTAGGGTTTCAAAATAAATTTGTAGCAATTGAATGGTAAAGCTTATTGATAAATTTGGCCAGTAAGCTCTATTGCCAAAATATTTCAGTTATATGTAGTACTGTCTTTTCAAGTTGGAATTCTTAAATTTTCACTCATCAGGCTAATAATTTCAAATGAGAAAATTTTGTGTAGTGCCTTTACGGTGTTCTCCATTTGGTTTATTCATTTTATCTGTTAATCAGGTTCCACAATATTTTGAGTCAATTAATACGCCATATCCTTTCTTTCAGCACGTTGAGTCATCCTATAGGTTGATTGCCAATGTTTATTGTGTTTTCGCCAGATCAAATACCTTATGTCGAATCTGGTACATACGTAGCCTACAACAATGAGAAGGGTGGAGTTATCCGCAGTTTAAGCGAAGATGGTTTCATTGATTTGGACTCTCAAGTCCGTGGTATACCTGAATGGATATCAGCAAAGGCTATGGTTGATTCATGGCTTGCAGATGCCACTATTTATGAACTTTGGGTGGGTTCTGACGGAACTTCTGTACACAAGATTTACTATTCAGATCTCCCGTGGCCACTTGGAAAAATCTTGTACTTGAAGCAAGTTCATGTTGTGAAACAAATTCTTGGTATTACGAAAGAAAATGCTGAAAGAAGAGAGGAAGAGGTAATATAGCTCTATTGGTATCTGTTTTTTTCTCCTCTACTTTTATGCACTCACACTATGAGAGCAAATCTCCCAGAATGGATTTTGTCTATATTTGTATTTGTAAGTGTTCTAAGGTGCATGAGAAGGGGAAGGAAAGGGTCTAGTGCTCATTCAACCTTACACCTCAGCTATAAATTAACTGTTAGCTACAATTTTATCCTCGAAGAGATTAATCATATTTATGGATTTTTCTGCAGTAGGAAACTATTTGTCTCATAGAAATCCTAAATTAGTCACAAAAAAACAAATATATTGGATATTGGAATGAAATAGGCCTGAATGGACTATGAAGCATAATGGATACTCCTTCAGTTTCAATTTGTTTGTCCTACTTTCCTCTTTAGTCCGTTTAAAAATGAATGTCTATTTCCTTTTTTGGCTACTCTTTAGTTTCAACTTTCCACATGGCATGTTTAAGACCACAAGATTAAACGACATTTTGGTACATTCTACATATCTTTAATTTAAAACCATTAAATTCAAAAGTCTTCTTTACTTTCTTAAGCTCTGTGCCAAGTCAAAATAGGACAATAAAATTGAAACGGAGGGAGTATTAGAAATCATAAATCCCACTCAAACTAGTTTGAGGTCGAAGTGTTGTAGAACCTATGCAGTCTCTGGGTTGCTGTGGGAAAAGTCCAGACAGTTGAATGAGATTATTTTTTTGCTTCATTTGTGGTCTTTCTTGCAGCTTTAATTTCACATATTGTTCATTATGGCGATTAATCAAAAACTTTTGCTGGACAGATTTACAGGAATGCCAATGATGCCTTTAGTGCTTTATCAACTAGATTAGGGGAGCAGGCCTATTTCTTCGACAACAGGTTACCTCATTCAACAACATGACTAAGAAAATGTATCATTTTCTTTGCATCATTGTTTACTAATCTCTAAAGTTATCTAACAGGCCGACAAGTTTGGATGCAGTTTTCCTTGGACATGCACTTTTTACACTGTATGCATTGCCTGTGAGTACGCTGTGGCTTTATTTAACCAATTTTACATGCGTAGCTTTTGTTCAGACTTGTACTGTAATTATATGGTAAATTTGGAAGTAACTGTTTAATAATAATAGTTACAACTTATAGTTACTAGGTAGAGATAACAATTGGTTTCCTCTCATGTGAAACAAGAATTTAAGCAATCTTGTGCCTGTATCTACATGATCGTGGAAGAAGGGAACAAGTTATTGAGATGATGAAAGGAGCACTGATCAACTGACACTGGAATTATGTTCATTTTGGAATCATTGGGAATAATATATCCTGAGCACTAAAACTGCTTGATTCAGAAAATGGTGCTGTTTGGCTGTTTCAAAGCTCGTTTGAATGAGCGGCTTTGTTTGAAACAAACATGAAATATGCACAATTAGATGCCTATGCAAAAATTTGAAATAATTGACGATGTTTAAAAATATTTGGAATGTGTTAGATCCCAATGCCTAGCTCGAGTGGTAAAAGGTGGAGGATTTGTGGCTTAGGTCGCAGGTTCAAGCCCCACACCATGCAAAGCGAAGTCCGGTATTTAAGTGGAGAAGGGTAGAAGGGCGGGTCCATTATCCACCAAGTTTAGAAGACTGTGATTGGTACAAAGGGCGGGTCACAAACGGATTTCTCGGTTATCAAAAATAAAATAAAATTGGAATGTGTTAGAAGTTGGCTTCTTTAATCTGAGACTGGTTGGAAAGCACAGCAGACGGTTGTTTTTATCTTACACAACCCTCATATTTTATCAGAGCAGTGCAAAATAGATGTGGTTTTCACTCTGGCACTTTCACTAATTACCTTTAAATTGTTTATGTCTGCTGATAGGAAACTTCAGTGCTCCGAAGCAAGCTCTTAGAACATGATAATCTTGTAAGATACACTGAGAAGTATAAAAGTGAACTGGTAGATTCTAGCGGATCATCATCATCCGGTACACAATCCCAGAGTGATCCTTCTTCATCCATGCCAAGGCGTCCTTCACAATGGAGTGAGCAACTTCCTGATAGTACCATATTATTCTGCTTTATATAGATTTTGGTTATTTTCTCTTCCACTTTTTGGATTATTGGGTGATAGTCTGTTAGTTGCATCATAAATATATATTTTCCTTTTCTATGTTTCTGTTAAAATTTTTAAATTCAAATTTTGTAGGCCTATGATCCACATTTTATTGTTGGTCGAACTCCTTACCATCCTTGCTAAAACCCTGATCTTTTCAATTTAGGGCTGTTTTTTTGAGAGTCAAGCACATTTAATAATCCCAATACTCGGTTTTGCTTATGCAACACATAGTTTCTGGTATAAAATCTTTGCTTAGTACTACAATTTCTGCACAAGTAATGTAAATATAAAAAAAAAGTGGAACTTGGGACGTAAGCCTGTCACATTTTATGGAATTAGCTAATGGTAGCTCGAAAGTGTACCACTAGTAGTATAATTTAGTCTGGGAGTAGCCATAGACACCTGAACTTTGCTTTTGATATTTCATTTAGATAACTAATCTTTATTTGTGACGTATTGAACACTTCGACCTGTCGGATTTTTCTTTTAAGTTCTAAATGCTGACATGGCGGATTGTGCATTTCCCATCTGAGATTTAGCGAATAAAATGACTTTAGACCCATAAACTGAAAATTGTTGTTTCTTCTCAACCCCCACATTGACTCAGCTTCCAATTTTTCTCCTGACAATACCACCCTCCACAAAAAAAGAAAAAATAGGGAAGGAAAATGTAGTGGGTAACAAAATATTGGAGTTTTGATTTTTGGAAGAGAACTTAGGGTTCTTCTCGGCATTAAGAGATGAGTTAGTGCGTGGGTTATTGCTGGGGGATGTTGAGAGCATAAGGACCGATGAAGTGCCTCGCCTATGCCGAGTTTGTTACAGAGGAAGAAGAAAAGTTGTTGCATTTTAGTTGCAGATCTGAGCCGTTAATCTCAAGATAAAGTAGTTAAGACTGTTGGTTGAGACTTAAAGTTGTTGAGGGAGGGTTTGGATTTGGATGACAGAGAGGAGGCTTAGAAGAAGGAGAAGAAAGAGGAACAGAATTAAATTGCTACGTGTCTTTACTTTTCTTCTTTATATTGAAACATGCCTTCCATGCATTTGTTTTTGCTACGTCACCTGCATTTAAACTTCATGCGTTAGGTAGTTTTTTGTATTGACATATCAATTAATGTTACTGTGGGAGGAGATTTGGAGCACTTCCCAGTTTTGATGGAGTTGCACTAAGGATCAACCTTATAGCCCTTTTTTATTTGCCTTGGTCATGGATACATGAACAAGACAAATTCAAGGTGAGGTGCCATGACATAAGTTATTTGTGGATGACATTGGTCTGACTGACAAGACTTGTGGCAGCGTTAATGCTAAGCTGGAGGTTTTGAGATGGACCTTGAGTGTAAATGATTCAGGTTGAGCAGGGCCAAGATAGAGTACTTGGAGTGCAAGTTTAGTGAAATAGTGGAGCTGCTGTGGAAAGTGAGGCATGATACACAAGTCATCCAAAAGAGAGGAAGTTTTAAGTATCTTGAGTCTATTATCCAAGAAAATAGAGAGATTGAAGAGGAAGTCACTCGTCGTATTGGTGGAGGGTGGATGAAATGAAGTCTCGCATGTGATAAGAAGGTGCCACCAAAGCTTAAAGGCAGGTTCTACATGGTGGTAGTTGGACCAATTGTGTTGATGGGGTGAGGTGTTGGCCAGTCAAGAACTCTCACGTTTAGAAGTTGAAAGTTGCGGAAATGAGGATGTTGCAATAGATGTGTAGGCATACTAGGAGAGATAAGATTAAAAATGAGAATATCCATGATAAGGTTGAGTAGTTCCGGTGGAGGACAAGATGCGGGAAGCAAGCTGAGGCGGTTTGGGCATGTGACGAGGAGAGGCATGGATGCCCCAATGCGGAGGTGTGAGAGGTTGGCTATGGATGGTTTCAGGAGAGGTAGAGGTAGACAGGACATCATACAATTTTAGCTTATCAGGGAAATGACCTTAGATATGACCCTTAGATAGGAGGGCATGAATGACATGAATTAGGGCAAAAGATAGCTGTCATGTTATTCATCCATATTAGTAGGTGTAGTATTACTCCTGTAGTTTCTTGTCTTTTGATTTCTACTTTCTGTTGTTTCTTATACTTCGATTATCATATTATTTTGTTGTAGTTATTATCCTGTTACTATTTTTTGTTTTTGCTACTATATGATTGTTTTTTTCTATTTATTCATTAAGGTTCGAAACCCAAAAGCAAGCCTAAGAGGGAAAAAACTGAGGAAGAGAAAAAGTTCCGTAGAAGGGCTAAATATTTTCTGGTCACTCAACTAGTTGCAGTTTTAGTTTTCCTCTCTCTCCTTGGAGGATCTGATGCTGCTGAAGTGGAGCTTGATGAAGATGATGATGGTGCAGATTATGATTGAGCAGTGGGCGTGGATGCCTTGATCTTCACTTTTGAGTTCTGTTGGGAGTAGTTTAGACTCAAGACTCTTGATGCACGTTAAGCAGTATCCCTCTTTATAATCTGGAAAATTTTGAATTCTTCCCGGTGTACAAATTGCTGCCATGAATTATGGTATCACTGTAGAATAAATTGTTTTTCTTCTTCATAAATCGTGGTCTGAGTTGCCCCCTTCAGAAAAATAGGGCAGCGAACAAATACGAGAGATGAAAATTACAGTTTCTTTTTACTTTTTATGATTTGCTATAATTTTTTGTTTCAACTTCAGTTTTGATGGATGTTGGAAAATGGTAGAAGCACTCATGCTTTGGAGGTGGTTTCTTGTTTGTCATTTGGATGGTAGTCAGACTTCTCTTTAACAATCATTCTCTATAATACATTTCACAATGGCCATCATGTTTTCTATGGAATTCAATCTTTCATATTATGTTATATTATATAATATGTTATATTATATATGTTCTTTATACAACATTATATTACACTAGATATGTTGTTTATAACAATATTGGAACAGTCAGATATTATAATGGAGGCCTGGATTTGACATTTTAGAACAGCTGTTAGATTGTTATATGGTGCATTATTTTGCTTTAGAAGTTGATCTATGTTGTCTTTCATCTACAATTAGGGTGTGTTTGGTGGGTATTTTCCAACAAGAGATATAGGGTTATTCAATATAGGATTATCCAATACAGAGTGCGTATATGGACATTGCGAGTTTTCTATTATTCGATAGAGAAATGAGTGTATACATGTTATTGGGACGTGCATATACATTTGAATTTCATTTCATCCTCACTACATTACATATTGATTATGAGTTGTGAAATGTAATACGCTTTACTATAAGGACAATTCTCTAGCCACTTGTGAAATCAGACGGTGTTCATTACTAAAATGAATCAAAGACAATTAATGATTAATTGTATGATAAGTTGTAGGTATACACTAAAGTTTGACGATTTCTTAATATCAAATCTACTGACCTAGTGTATTCGATATCGCCGTTTACTATAGAGAGAAATGAAAATTTTCTTTTTATGAAAGAACTTTGTCCCTAGTTGATGAGGAAGAGTCACATTCGTATGCTTATACATATAAATACTTCAACTTAACTTTTGACATTATTAATGCAAGCAATATATACATTTAATGAACGGTTCTTCTTTTGAATTAAGATGCAGTCAAGAAGTTGAATAGTAAACTAAGATATAATGTAAGAAATAAAAATAAATGACATATATGACGTGGTTTCTTTAGGATTTAATTTTCAATCATTTTGTGAAGTTGATCGATTCCAAAGGAGAACATTCAAACACTCCTTTGATAACTCGAACTCACAACCATATTAGAAGTGAGATGCTTATCATCTGACTAATTCCTCTTATCTTAAATTTCCCCTTTGAAACGTATTTTATGCACTATTTCTAAATATAGAAAAAGTCCTCGACAAAATAATATAGTTCAAAACAAATTGAGAATTTTTCAGGGTCTGAAATTTGTTCAGTGCGTCAGCCATCACGATCGATGAAAAATTCTACATTCAATCGTCAAGTGATCTCTTCCATTCTCTTTTCATTCTATTTTTTTTTACTTCCATTTGCATAAGTCACGTTCTAAGGTTATCATCACCTCCTTAACGACCCAACCTTCACTCCTTGACCATCCCACCCCCGAACTCCCAGTCTTCATCCCTATCTGTCTTCATAACATTTTGTCGGATAACTTATAAAATATTCTTGGAATATATAAGATTTTCTTACTTATTTATCAAAACATTAGAAAATAAGTAAGATCCACTTATTTTTCAAGAAAACACATTCAATCGAAAGAAAGAGCAATCAACTATATGCTTAATTCATGCCTCGGGAATCCTTGTATAGAGATGACAATGGGGCGGTGCGGGACGGGTTGAGCTTAACCTGTAAACTTTTTAACCAGCCCCGCATAACAATTTTTTTCATTTTCAACCATCCCCGCATAAATTTTTATATATTTGCCTTTGTTAATAAAATTTGATACTAAAAATAAATTCATTTTCTCATTAAGTATATCAATTTAATAGATAATAAGTTAAAATTTTGTTTTTTAAAGGTCAATTGGGAAGCATGTAAAACCCGTATTAGTTTTTATTGAACAATTTTCATTTACTATCTTGATTATTTTAGTAACTTTAAAGAAATTATCATAATAAATGATGCTCTATCACTCTTTTAACATGTAAAAAGTTAAAATTAAGTTTGAACCCGCATAAAATCGCATAGACCCACAACCGCCCCACCCCACATTAGTTTTTAAAAAAACTCTCTTCAACCCACCCCACACAACCTTAAAAATGCCCCCGCCCCACATAGCCTTAAAACCGCCCCGCCCCACATCCTCTCCATTGCCATCCCTATCCTTGCAGACAAAGAGAGGGTACAAACATTTTCTAGAAAATCATTTTCCATGGAAAAGATGTTCTGTCATGTCACCCCTTGTCTCCTTTCCTTTTTTTTCTCTTTTCGGCTTTTATTCAATTTTGCTCCATTTTTTGTGACTTTCACACCTTTTTATTGTCACACATCAAAATGCTATATTAAGCACAAAATAATATAGACTAATATGTGTTGTGATGCAGTGGTGAGATTATTTTGATCCTTAACCAGAGGTCTCGGGTTCGAGCCCTGGGTATGGAGAAAATCCTGTTGGAAACGCCACCTCCCAATGGACCATGTAGTCAATGGAAAAGTCAGAAATTTCGTTAAGAATGTCCAAGATTTAATATATATGTATGAAAAATAATTTTTGACATATGCATTTCATACAATTTTTTATATACAGAATATAATTTTTCAACGAAGGGTGTCCACTTGACACCTAGGCTATATGTGGCTACGCCGCTACCTGCAGTGCGCAATTTGAATTTAGCCGAAAATCTAATATAGACTCCAAACACCAAATGAAAAACTGAAAAATTCACAAAATAATATAATTAGTACTCAAACGAAGTCGACAACAACACTAAAATATGAAACAAATAGTGAGCCCATATATATATATATATATATATGGGCTCACATCAATAGCCATCCAATGCTTACATTTTTATTGGAACAATTGACTAAGCCAATCAAATAAATTGACAGGCCTTGCTATAAATACTTGTCTTCACTTAATAGTTCCCACACACAAATCACTTGAAAGAAAATAGAAAGATCATTAATTACATCCAAAGTATTAATATTTTTATAAGAATATGGCAAAGTCATTTGTGAGCTACACAGCCTTCCTTGCTCTCCTCTTATGCTTCATCCTCATTTCATCCAATGGTTTGTACTTAATTCTTAATCCCTTTGTCATTTTAATATTTGTGACTATTCAGAATAATACGTTTTCAGTATAAATTAATTCCAAAATTACTAAATATGAAATAGAATTTCCAGGATTCATCATAAATTAATTTTTGTTTACCTGCTCCAATCCTTTCGTGGTACATATATTGTTGGATATTTTCCCAGAGTTTCTTACCACAAATATAAAGTCTTCATATTCGGCTAGTCCTTTTGTTGTAGGAAAAAGTTTAGGACTCTATAAATCGAGGTTTGTTTCTTCTAACTTAATCGGCATTCACAATGTAGCCCTAGGGGCTTTGAGAATTTTGTGTAGGGGGAGAAACGGTGAGACACAAGTGCTACACTAACATGTACTATTATATATATAATGTTAATATTTGAAGAGAAATTCATATATTTCAATTCTAATAAATGATTTTAACCAAATATTTTTAATTTTTTTTTATGATAATTAAGTTGTTGTTCCATGCAGAGATGCAAGCTGTTGAAGGGAAACTTTGCTATTGGAAGAGCCATGAATATCCTACTAGTTTTTGTTTGTTTAGTGTGATTTGTAACAAAAAGTGCAAAATAGAGGATTCAAGGGTAACCAAGGGTGAGTGTGTTAGAAAAGGCCTTTTTCGTTATTGCTTTTGCTATCGCAAGTGCTAAGTCTAATCTATGAAATTATATATCTTGTGTGTGAAAGAATAAAAATACTACCAATTCATTCGAATTGTAGTGATTGTGATGAGGAAATAATTCTAAATTATGTCTTAATATGACATTGTACTATATCTTTGTGTGTCAAGTGAAGTAATCTATATATGTATTTTAATAAATTATTCCTTGTAATTTTGATTGAGTTGATTACTGGATATGTTATTATTAATCTAATGATGATGTTGAAGAATTTTTATATTCTTTAGCACTTAAATAGATCATAATTGAAGTAAGTAATGCATATATTAGACGCTTAAATGACTACATTGTGGAATTTTTCAGTTTGAGAAGAAAATGTCTTCTATTTATAGATTTCAAAACTTCCTTTCCAAGAAAATGTCTTTGTGTGCAATTCAAACATTTGAGATTTGTATCTAAGTTGTTAATTTTTTATAAACTTGGGAAAAATTATATTTGAGGATATGAAACAATTTTTACTGAGTTTTCCCCCACTTATTAAGCTCCAAACAGAAAAGACGTTTTTATGACAATTGTGTCATTTAAGAATTTTTAAGACTTAAAACAGGAAATACTTTATAAAGACAGTTATCTCTTATTTTAAATAGAGAGGAACAATTACCAACCAACTCCTCTTAATTAACAAATAGATCCTTTTTCCTTTTCATATGAAAAGAATGCAAGAAGGAAAAACAGAGGAAATATAAAAAACTCTTTCTATCAAAAGATCAACAAATAGTTCAACACAAACAAACATTAGTTGGTGACAATAGAACATTGTTTTCTTGAGATTTAAAGCTGATTTGGAGCAATTCCTCAACAAAGATTTCGTCAATATGTCATTATTGTTAACTAGTACACAATATTATGTCTGTTACAAATTTTAAACAAAGAAAGTATATAATAATAATTGAGTTCATGGTTAAATATTAACGGATATTTAGGAAATTTGTCAATACACATACAAAATTTTAACTACCGAATAATCATATAATCAGTTAGTAATTAAATCGCCCCGATTATATTTTTAAATAAGGGGTCATTTGTATAATGGATAATATAATAAGTAAATACCAACACGCAATCAACTCAATAAAAATAACCAACGAACAATTTATTTAAATTATTTAGATTACTTCACATGACATAAAAAAAACAAACTATATAGTACATACCCCAAGAAGAAAATATAGAACTATTTCCTTACTATCACTACTACAATTCTAATGAATTGCTAGTGTTTTTAGTCTTTCACACATGAAACAAGATAACCACACCACTAATTTTTTATTTATCATAATTTCTATAGTACATAATGTGAGAAGATTTGATGCTTCTTAACACTTGCGCCAACAATAACAATAACGTGAAAAAGTGCTTTTTCTAATGCATTCACCCTTAATTGCCTTAGAATACTCTTGTCTGCACTTAATGAAACAAGTATCACTCAACAAGCAATAACGGGTACGATATTCCTTGCTCCTCCATCGACAAGTTTTCCCCTCAGCACCTTGCATCTCTGCATGACAAAATGGATGATGAGTAGGTTTATGGGTACGCGCGGAGCTAGTAAGGGTCCAAAATTTCATCCGAACCTCCTTTAGTGGAAAAATTATACTGCTTATACATATATGTTATGTGTATATAGTAAATGTTGAATTTCCTTCTACTTCTTCGTTTGTTCACATTTTTATATTTTGAACCATCTTAATGAAAATTTTGGCTCTGCTTATATGAGTACTCCCTCGTCCACTTTTAATTGTCATGGTTTCATTTTTTAGAGTCAAACTATAAGAACTATGACTAACATTTTACGATGTATTTTTTCATCATGTTGATATGCAAAAAAAATTGTAATTTATAGTACTTTTCGTATAGTTTTTGAATATCTAAATTTTTTGTTTAAAATATCAAATTAATGTAATCTGATTTGACTTTGAAAATTAGTCAAATTGACTTTCGAAAAGTGCAACATGATAATTAAAAGTGGACAGAGGGATGAATACTGCTATTATTGTAAAAAAAAAATAGAATTTAAATAATTTGAACGTAGTATTGAGCGTAGTCATAAATGAAATGACAAATAAATAAATTAAATTAAGAAGTACAAAGTACAAACCATTGGATGAAATGAGGAGGAAGCATAAGAAGAGAGCAAGAAATGTTGTGTAGCTCACGATTGACTTTGCCATATTCCTATATACTTTGGATGTAATTAAATATCTTTCTATTTTCTTTGAAGTGATTTTTTGTGTGTGTGAGAAATGTTAAGTGAAGACAGGTATTTATAGCAAGGATTGACAATTTATTTAATGGTTTAGTCAATTTTTCAATAAAAATGTTAGCAACTTGTGACTAATTCAAACTTCAAAGAAGCAACGAGTAGGTAGTTTAAGGAATGAAGCAAATGATATTACAATATTTATTATATATAAGTTAAAATATTTGATAACTTTCTTTTTGAATTTTATAAGATGAATATTTGGGTAAGAGAAGAACGTAGAGTTTGGTATTGGTAAGCTTTAGATAGGAGGATGGGTATCTTTCCTCATTGCACAAAAGAACTGAGTTTTACACACTTATGTACTTCCTCCGTTCACTTTCACTTATCAGGTTTCATTTTTAAAAAGTTAATTTTATCTAGTTATTGAAACTAAATTAAATTAAATTAATTTAATATTTTAAATTTTAAATTTAGATGTTTGAAAACTATATGAAAAATACTATAAATTATAATTCTTTCATAATAATAGAATGAAAAATACATCTTAAAATGCTAGTGAAAGTCTATGCAGTTTGACTCTTGAGAAGCGAAATGTGACAAATAAAATTGAACAAAAGAAGTATCTAGACGAGCGGTTAAATTATGATTACCTTGTTAATTAGTTCAATTAAATTGTTAACGTTGGTCTAAAAAATAATAGTATTCTGAATTACGATTAGCTTATTAGTACAATTAAATCGAATATTCATGCCACAAGAGGGCGAAATGAAAAATTACAAAAAGAAAATAAAAATAAATAACCAATTGAATTCATTTTTGTTACAACAATGATCAACAGGGCTCACCTAATATTATAATTCACGAGAGAGGTTAGTGTTATAGAAAGAAACTTCGAAAGAGATATTTGAAACTTTGTTTTAGAGAAAAAGGAATAGAGCAGAAGGGGTTTTGTTTACCTAAATAGCCGGCTAGATTTGTTATTTATTTATTTATTTATTTTATTAGATATATAAAAATTGTGCACTAATTATATATGAATTATACATATTCCTATATAACAGCATGCTATTTTCTTATTTAAACTAACAATTGATTGATCGATTATTTAAGTTAACATTCGAAATAAATTAAAGAAATAAAGTCTTCGTTGAAATGCGATTCCTTCATATTAAGAATGACACATGTTCTAATTGCTTTAATTAAGGTAAGATTTGAGATGTTTGACTTCAACATTTCTTAATTTTTGTGAATGGTACTCCAAAATTTTGTCAAGATAATTATTTAATTCTTAATTATTCCAAAAGAATGATGACACATACACACAGATGAACGTGTTTCTTTTATATCTAATCAACTTTTTGAAATTATTGGAGAACTTATTCTGCAAGAAACCACGTCATATGTCATTTGTTTTGATCGTGTACGTTGTCGTAGTGCGTGTTTTGTACGAAAGAAAATATTTTCTAAAAAAAATAAGTATATTTTTAAATTTATTTACTTAAATTTGGGGCTGGAAGAGAAGAGAATACTCTACAATAGGAAAAATTGTGCATTATAGCAAACTGTTAATTCAAAATAAATAATATAGCTACAGTTTCATTTAATTTCAATTTGCAGCAAACTGCTGGTCATTCGCCTCTCTCCCTTCCCTCTGAAATCTCGTTTGTCACTCTCCTCTTTTTCAGTTATCTCTCCCTCACCTCTCTCACTTTATAAAAACACAAATATATAATTTGTGTTTGTGTTTGTATAAAGCGAGAGAGATTGTATATACAAATACAAATGCATATCTCTTCATCCTATACACTTATAATTATACAAATACAAATCTTCCCCTACCCAACTCTCTTTTGCCTTTCTCTCTCTATCTCATGCTTTATACAAACTCAAATTATACAAAATATAATGTATAATTTGTGTTTGTATAAAGCAAGAGAAATATTTAATATACAAATACAAATGTTTTAACTTGATTCAATTGTATAAGAATTCAAATTTTATGTAAATATACAAATACAATCATTGATACATATACGTAGTACTTACATATATACAATTATCTAACCGATATACATATACAATTCACTTCTCTCCACTCTCTGCCCTCTCTCGCTCACTTCTCTCCTCTCTCTCCCAATCTCGCTCGCCACTCTAACCTAACACAAAGAACATATACATATACAAACACAATTTTCATAGACACAGACGAATTAGCATCCGATTTATACAAATTAGATGCTCCATAACAAACATAATTTGGCTATGAAGCACAAATAACAAAACTATAACTATAGAACGCTAACATGATTTTTATCTTTAATATTCCTAATATTTACTCTACAATCAATCAATCAGTGTGGTCACCAGCTTATAACGTATCGAAATTCCGTCTATTCAAGCCCAGACCAACACAGACTACATTTTCTCTATATTTCAATCACTTTATTTTTCTTCTTGTTTACAACATTACTTATTTGATTATTTTCACTATATTTGATCAAATAAATCTATATATTCTTTAAACATCAAATATAAATGCAACTCTATTTTTTTGGATAAACAATTTGACTCTTATCGCAGGGTTAAAGATAATTGTGGTATTATATTTATCTTATTGATCTAACACTAACAAATTTTATTTCTGTCAAGCTAATCAACTAGTTAACTTAATGATTGATATTGAAAACAATGAACACCAACAATAATGTCAATTTAGGGATTTTAGGCGGTTTGGAAAAAATAATAATTAATAAACGATTAATTTTTGTCATAGTTTGATAGGTGATAAATTGGGAGAACTAACAAAGATTTGAAACATTTAATTAGAATATGTTCACACATCCTCTATAATACACAAGAAATTTAATATAAGTTCAATAAAATTAAGTATCAAAGTCCATAGATTAAAAATAACTTTAAATTTAAGTAAATATGAATAAATCAGTGTTATTTTTTATTTTATTTTTACACATCATAAAATTTCCGACTTCACCATTAGGAGATTAGATAGACAAAGTTATTGATGGTATTAGCTATCCCACCATATCTATGTAATAACTTATTTCATTACTGTATATATTATGAATAGTAGGAAAAATAATTGCGAAACTAACTAATATCTTTAATCAAATACAAGATAAATTAATTTTATATTTTATTCCGTAATTAGTATTCTTTATCTGTCATATTAAATGAGCCCTAAGTTTCTCTTCTTATGTGTTGTATCCATATTTTTTGGCCCGACGAACCATCAAATCTGATACCGTGGGTTAGACAAATTTAAAAATTATTCTTAATATAGTAAATATTGTTCGTTTTGAACTAAATCTATAGACTAACTAATTCAGACTCCCAAACTTTATATGGCGTAGAGCTCGTGAGAAAGAAAATACTGATATTTTTTAATATTTATCAAATGTTACGGTACTATGCCACATATACTCTACTAATCCAAGTTTCATATTTATCTTTTTACGAACTTATTCGCGCGATCATAAAAAACATGAATAATTTATTAAATACAATATAAGAAAAGGTATTTTATATATAATAATGTTTGTATCTAATATATTTAATATATGTGAATCTAAGTCAAAAAATTTAAATATTTTTCAAGAGTTTCTCTTTATATAAAAAAAATGTATAAAATAAAATAATTACACCTTTTTGTTTCTCCTTAAATAAAAAATATATTAAATAAAATAATTACACTTTTTTATAAATGTGCAAAGGTACAATTTGAATCCATAGCGAAAAAACCATAAGAAAATTACATGTGATTAAAAGTGAAAAAACACAATATTTATTGTTGCAATTTATAATTAAAAATAAATAACATAAATATACTATTTTTAAATTAAAAAATAAATAACTATAGAAATTATAGAGTTACAACAATCAGAAATTCACATAAAAATTAAACTTAAGAGGTACGTACCACATAGATACATAAAAAAAAGACGAAATGGTCTGGTGAATCCTTGTACTTATATCAATTTGTATTCTGAACCCTTTTACTTACCTCTTTGTCATCTAGACCCTTAAACTCAATTAAAATGAAACTTTTAAGCCCCTCCAATCATGTGTGTAGCTCACTCTCCTTTAAATAATTGACATGTCATATCCACGTCAGATATATTAATGCCATATCATATTTTTTTTTAAATACCACTAAGTAGATCTAAGTGGATATATTTTATTAAAATAAAAGGTTCAACATACAAAAAATAAAGAAACCAAAACCAAGAAAATAATTAAAAAAATTACAGTGAATAGATTGAAGTGATCCTCCAATTTGCTTCAATTAGGAAAGTTCTTGACATCAATCTTCATCTCAAAACAACACCGGAGATGTCTATCTTCAAAAGATTTCTTAGCTGAGCTCTCCGTTGTGGAATCACTTCTTCGCATCACAATGCTCTCATCGATGTCGTGTATCCATAACCATGGAGAAGATCTCAGACGAGACAACTTTTCCATCCAAGTAAAGTTGCAATCTTCAATGTTCCTTATTTCTGTATGGGGTAGGTTAGATCTTTACGAATCCCATGAGTTCCGTTGATAAACCCTCAAATTGTTGAGATAAACCCCCAAATTGTTGATAAATCCTTATTCATCTTGTATGAACAGATGGGGGTTTCTTTGATTGTTGTGGGTCTGCCTTATGTCTTCTGTTATTCTTGTGCTTGATGACTTGTGTTCGTATTTCTGTGATATGTTTGACATTTTTTAAAGTGAAATTCCATACATTCAATTCTCCCTATTTTCACTGTTTTACGACCATTGACCGGAGAAAGCCATCGTCGTCGTCGTCGCCATTTTTACCGACGAAATCACATATACTTTTTCCCTCACCCATCTTCATCTCTCCCGCACACCATCACTATTTTTCTTTCCTTCTCCAACCTCCACAAAAATAACAACCACCGCACCACCAGATCTGGTTGAAAAACCTCTTCACCGCCATGATCGCATCCTCACCCACCTCGTTCTCTTCTCCACTAGCCAGTGTCGCCTCTCTCTCACACTCTACTGCGAAACAGTGGTGGCGTGCACCACCAGCGCCACTTTTCTCTCTCACGCCACCGCGATTTAGTGGTCTCCGACGAGCACGGGTCCGCTTTCTCCCTCTGCAGTGAATCAGTCGCCAAGATCTGCTAAAGGTGTTAGTAAATTGTGGAGAAGAAAAAAAAAGTTTGATCAGGCCTGAAAATGGCAAAAAAGGAGGGATTAGTGGGGAAGAAGAAATGACTTTTTAATTAATTGTTTTTTTTAAAATATCTCTTTTATAATTATAATATTTTTTTAACCTAAAAAAGTTATTCACTCGCCTCAAGGTGCGTGAAGTCACACACTTTCACCAACTCAGCCATCTTAAAGACACATAAGTTTGGTCAATGGTCAGAGGGTTTTGTTAAATTGTGTTTTATTGAGTTTAAGGGACCAGATGACAAAGGGCTAAGTAGAAGGATTCAGAATACAAATTGATATAAGTATAAGGGTCCATCAGACCATTTCGCCTAAAAAATGCAATACACAAATCATTACGATTTTATTAACTAAAAGAGTAGAAGAAGAAATGAAATCAATACATATTGTTTAAGTTTATATCGATATCAACCTCACAAGCGTATCACTATTTGAGAGTTTTCTTCTTCTTTTTCGAGTCAAACACAAGTATGAGTATGATACTTTAGTAAATATGAAGGAAATTTTTGGATAGAAATTCATGAAACAAAAAATATAAATTTATATATGTAAAAATAGAGGAATGCCATAAAGTATCTTAACTTTTACATTTAATATTTATGTTCGTTTGGTGTGAGGGATTAAAAATAATAGTGATGGAATAAAAAAATTTATGTTGTTTGGTTGCCATGTTTGAGATAACTTATCCCACCATTTATATTATAGTGATGGGATAAGTTATCCCATATACATGGTGGGATAAGTTATCCCAGGATAGCTAACCC
>JAJOOS010008041.1:0-12983 GCA_029582725.1 Solanum chiquidenum | reverse complement strand
GAAAAATTCCGACCTCCAGATGTCGGAATTTTATTTTCCCGCTTTATTTTGCATAAAAACCGACTACTTGTAAATACCGACCTCCGGAGGTTGGAAATTACCGACCTCCATTTGAGGTCGGAAATTTTTAGGTCGGTATTCACTGTTTTTTTAGTAGTGACATTTTAAAAAAGAGACTAAAAAATATAATTATATCAAATTTTTTATTCAAATCGAGTTCCCAAACGCGAGCAGTATTACTATAAAACACTCAAATTTAGGCTTGTAAGTCCTTGAAATAAAAAAAAACAACTGTAAACATTCGAGGTTTTATATTTTCTAATATAAAATCTGATCCTCGCTGACTAATACGAGTGTAAATAACACATAGGTCTAACTTAGCCCAAAAGCTAGCTAATGAGGGGGAGGATTGTCCAAGTCCATATAAACAGACCACCACTTCATTTCCAACTAATGTTGGATTTTACCCATTCTAACGCCCCTTTATACTCAAGTCCAACTAGAGAGTGGATCGGCCTAAATGTGAATCGACCTGGCTTTGATACCATGTACAATACACAGCCAATGGATCCATTTCCTTGTAGTATTATTTTAAGAATAAAAGTTATTTGTAGGTATATAAAGAAATCTATA
Source organism: Solanum chiquidenum (assembly GCA_029582725.1). Taxonomy (NCBI): domain Eukaryota; kingdom Viridiplantae; phylum Streptophyta; class Magnoliopsida; order Solanales; family Solanaceae; genus Solanum; species Solanum chiquidenum. Next base: position 12,350 of record JAJOOS010008041.1, on the reverse strand, counting down.
TAATGAAAATTAATCAGAAAAATTCCTTAAATATATCCACCTATGATTATGTTATACTAGTTCTGAAAACGTGTTTCACACATTTATCACATAAAATTTATCTAACATTGTAAATGATAAATTTGATATAATATATTATGGTATGAACTAAAACTCAAAACATACAAAAAGAGTAAAAACTAAGTTATAAAGTTCATTTAGTCTATCAATGCTTACCTCATAGATACACAATTGGTTATAACTCAACTATTTCAAGATCTCTTGAGACTTATCAGCTATTTTACAACAACGTATATACACAAAGACTTTATGATGATGCTAAAATTTTGTACTAAGTTACCTAACATAATGAAAAACGTTGATTCCTTGAGTCCTTATGCTCTCATCTTCACCAATCAATGATCTCGTTTTGTCTTTATTTATCTCTTTTCACCTAAACTTAGAAGCACTTGTTTGAACCATAAGTTTCTATATTTATAGTAGTAAACAATGACTTTTTGTATGTATTTGATAATTATCACTTGAATTTGATTAATGCTATTAAATAAAATATTGAATGCAACCTTTTAAATTCTTCTCTTTTTAGTGTGATGATAATAGAAAGTTATAGGAATTAGAAAAAGGTAATTGAAGCTGGATAAACCTCACATAAATATGGAGGCATACGTTTAGATTTCAAGTTATGGGTAAACGTTATAAAATAAATTAGCTATATTGAAATGTCAATAATTGCAATAGATCAATACACCCTTACATATTTCTTAATAACTATTCTCGGTCTCATTTTATGTGAGGTAGTTTGACTCAGCACGAAGTTTAAAAAAAAGGAATACTTTTAAAGCGTGGTCCGAAATGAATGATAGAAATTTGTCTAGTTGTAAATCATTTTATTAAGGGTAAAATAAATATTTTATAGTTAAATTGTTACTTAATATAGAAACGTGTCATTCTTTTTGGGACTGACCAAAAAGGAAAGTAACTCACATAAATTGGGACAGAGGAAGTGTTCCGGTAGGTCATACAACCTTACATATGTAATAACTATTATTTAGAATATTATGTTTTCGTATTCTAACTATATCATTGATTTGACCCTCTATGTTTTTACTGTTACAAGAGTAACATTTATGATACAGTCTTTATCCATAATATCATAATCAATTAGATAATTAGTCACTTTGTAACTTACAGATGAATATGATCATTTTATAACTATTTAGATTACAGTTAAGTTAGGAGGTGAAATATGAAAATAATCTTACTAAATCCATGAAATGATCAGCTTTTTCTAATATCTAATAAATACTTTTAAAATATATGTAAATATGAGGATGTACACACCTAGTTTTCTTATCCTCACATTTTCTGCACAACGTTTATATTTCTCAAATATTTTTTACAAAAAATGGAATTTAAATCGTATTCATTGTTGATATTTTATTTGATTTTAGAGTGTTATATATATATATATATATAATGCTATGATGATTTTTCTGGTATAATTTCAATAGTAACAGCTACATATTTAATAACTGTTTTTGTTCAAAATTTGAAAATTGTTGTTTTTAAAGGTTGTTATAACCGCACCCCTTAAACACTATCGAAAAGTACAGTAAATGCAATAATACTCATATTCTAACGTAGAAATATCAGATATGAGGTTGAGAATACATATATGCCTCATTTGAAACACTGAAATTTGTTATGCCTTTGATCTTAGACAGTGTTGTAGCTAGGTAGAATGAAGGGTGGTTAGTTTTATACCCTTCTTTCAAAAATTATATTGCACATATAAAAAATGATAATGTATATAAAAGTCAAAAAATCATATTTAATTATAAATTTATATTAAATTTAAACGTAACAATTTTTTTATTTCGCCACTAATCTTTGCTCTTAGGATTTGACCTAACTTATCCCCCACTTTTTCATTGTTGGATATATAGAAACTAGTTAATCAAATCGCGCTTCGCGCAATCATATTTTTCTATATTTAGTTAATGTAAAGGACATTAAGAAATTTTCATACCAAAATCTCTCTCTTTTATATATATAAGAACAAAAACAAAAAAATTAAATTAGTTTCATGAAAAAAAAGAGAATTATAATTTTGTCTTAGAGCAATACAAAGACATATTTTTACGCGTCAATTTTAAATACGTTGGTATCTCATTTTTTGGTGTTTTAAATTATTTATGCGATTTTACTAATAACTTTCTTTATATAATACTATTTACGCTTATAAATTTATTTAACCATTTAAATTTAGATTTCATGTAATTTATCTTACTTGTAATTTAACTTTTTCACAATTATTACTTTAATTATGAGCATATCAATTAGTGCAATTAATAAAATTAATAGCCTAAACTTTTTATATATCCACACAAAACTTTCATATGAAAAGAATAGAAAGTGTAATTCTAAATTCAAGAAAGCAAGTAGAAGTTATATTCAATTCACACATCTACTAATTAATTAACATTTTGTAAAAACAAAAATTGCATTAAAAATAATAATTACACAAGAGAGCTAAAATATCAATTTTATATAGAAACTAAATAAATTTTGTAATCCAAACACTACATAAATATGAAGAAGTTAAAAGTGAATACCAATGATCTCATAAATCAATAGGTGGATGAGTTTTGATTTTTAGTAAAGAATATGAAAAGTTAGGATAATAAATGATAATAATTGTGACTTTTATTCTTATAAATTAATAAAATAAAAGGAAAAATAGTGAAAAAGAGTTGAAAAAATATGTTTTTCCCCTAGTGCAATATTTTCTTATTTCTAACTTTAATCATGGTTCATCATGAAATGTAATAAATATAAATGAATGTTGAGAATTCTTTTTGGAGAGTTACAACTTCTCTTTTTAAAAAAAAATTATTTAGTGAGTAATTATCTTTTTTTTAATTGACTAATTATGTAAATATTTTTTATATTTTTGAAAATTAAGATAAAAAGAGAAATCGCATAATTAAGAGAGTTAAGGGATGGTTTTATTTTTCAATCTATTTAAAAAGATATTTCATTAGACTACTCTAATTTAATAAATTTTCATTCTTTTGGGAGAAAATGAAATATTTGAGTGATAAATATTTATGTCTTTAAATTTACAATAAAGAATAGAAATAAGTAGAGTAGTAAAGTTTGAGATATTTAAATTCTTACCATAAATAATAGAAATTAATGAAGGGAGTAGTAATTGACACATTTTTTAATAGTAATAATAAATAGAAATATAGTGGAAATCACAACAACAACAAAAATGAGAATAAATAAATAAATAGGATCCTTAGTCAAAGAGCAGTATCAAATCACTTTTTAATATCTTGCTTTATATTATATATAAATAGATATAGATTTTTCATCTTTAATCTATATTATGACATTTAGTATTTAATTAACTAATTTATAATTTATATATAATAAATTATTAATTTTCACATTATAAAATATGACTATCTATGTAGAAACCTCAAAGTTCTAAGATTAACTTTCTGTTTGGTATATAATTTGAATGTCATTGATAACTATAATTTTTTTAAATGAAGTTTTTTTAGCAAATAAGAAACTAATTGTTGGTAATTATTTTTGAACCTTAAAGAAAAGTTTATGGTATGATTATAATTGAAATTTTATCATGTGCTCAAAACTCAAATATTTTTCACAGGTCAATCGGATATCATACTATCATTCGGATATCATACTATCATTTGTATATAACTGTAAATTTTCTTTCACGTTTTTTTTACTTTTCTTTAAGGATATGCAGTTTGTTTATCCTAAAATTTGTCTATATATACAATAGGAGAGGCAAAACTATACGAGACAGCGCTATAACTAATATTTTTTATTTTTTATTTTTCTATATATAATATGAGAGACAAAAACTATGAAGTATAAATAAATAGTATTTAAAAAAATAAATTAATTACGCACCATAACACACACGTGTTTTTAGACTTTTAAAAAAAACATAACTATGAATTTTTAAAACAAACAAGGAGGAAAGAAATCTGCACCATAGTCACATATACCAAAATATAAAGAACCGCCAATTTATTTGAGTTTCTTCGTAGTACAATTTTAACTAATCTATATCTTTAGTATAAAATTTATATTTAATATTATTAATATTAATATCAAATCTATAATATAAGAGGCAAAAAATTATAATACAAAGATATATTTAATATATAATTAAATATGTTTAAGAAGAGAATTTGTAACCAACTAAAACAAGTTTTAATTTTACATACTAAAAGTTAAAATAAACTGATTTGATAACCAACTAAAATAGGATTTCTATTTTTTGAATAAATAATTTAAAATATAAGGATAATCAACTTTTTAATACACTCCCACAATTTCACAATTCTAAAATCACTGTTTTTTTTCACGTTCTTAACTTTCCTTTAAGGATATTTATTTTCACTCATTATTCTTATTTTAATCATGATATCTACTTTATGCTTATCGATGAATATCAATAATCATCGATTCAATTGTGATAAACATTCATTTTAAACTGTTGGTTGAAAGAGAACTGGACCAAAATACTTTTCATTCTTTCAAATTAAATTTGACACAATTTATTTAATTGTTGTGATGAGATAAATTCTTTTTAAAATATTTGATATTGCTTCGTTCAATGTCCAATAGTCTAATGAAAAATAGTAGAAAGATGAAGTCCGCTTTATTGCTTGATCAAATAAAGTCATAACTATGAAATTTCGTCGGTTGTTGATATAACTGGGTTGACGTGTTAATAAGTTTGATAGAGTTTGTTTTATTCAAAAAATTGAATCATAATGGACTTAAGCAATAGCTAGGAAATGCAATTACAAATTTTGATTCACAACATATCAATAATTTTATTTGAATGAATAGATAATAATATAAGAAATTATCCTAAAAATATGAAGATTTTTTCTGTTTAAAACTTCGATAAAAATATTTATATTTTCTTTAACATTCACATTTAAATAACATGTAATATTCATACTCAATGATCGATATTAAATTATGCTAATTTACTATAATTATGTTATAAATTAAGATAAAAATATGTATTAATACATTATAATTTAGTGATAAAAGCATACAAAACATGTATAGCACCATTACATATCTTTTTATTAAAAGAATTATATTTAATATACTCAAACAAATATTATAATAATTTATCATAAATAATTTCTTTAATATTGACCCACGCAACGCGCGAATACGTATACTAGTAATAATAATAAATAAGAGAGGTGCATACCCAATTTTTTGTATGGACACGACTTTTTTCCTTCGTAATTTTTAATGAACTGATCACTGATGTATAAATCGTCTGATTTATTTTCAATTAAAACTTGGGTGGAAGAATTTTTCACCCTTCAACTTTTTGTTATTTTTGAAAGTGGAGAGGAAATCTCCATTATATTTCTGGCAGTCATCTTTATTGCATTAAAAGCTTAAACTGATGATATTAAGGATTGTAGTACGTGCATGACATTTTGGGTGGTAGTGTTATGGATAGATAATGGGACATGATTTTTGGATTTTCTTAAAAATAGGTAAATAGCACAAAAATTAAAAAAAAGTAAGAAAAAAATTCAAAATCATGCACCACTTCAAATTTTCAAATTAAGTGATATTCTTTTCAACTTTCAAATTAATTGACAGAAAATGTTGTTTAATAATATTATTTAATTAAAAATTTAATTATATTATAATATGTTGTAAGGGCAAAATGATTATCCAACTTTGAAGATGAGAGCTTCCCACTTTTAATTATATATATGATATGATGATTATGTGTAGATATGTCTATGTACATTCCGTAACAAAACTATACCCCCATTTTAAGGATTATTAAGCCTTTTTTAGCAAACTGTTTGGATTCATTTTTGATACTTCAAATCTTTTTAAGGAAAAAATTTCAAACTCGGATTTGAAATCTATGGTCAAACATATCTTTAAAAATATTTCCTTTTTAAAAATTTGATTCAAAATGTATGAAAACTCTCTTGCCCAATTTTAAGCACTATTAAACTCTTCTCAACAAACTGTTCAGACCCATTTTTTTATACTTGAGAACCTTTTAAGGAAAAAAATTCAAAATCTATGGTCAAACATATCTTTGAAAGTGTTTCCTTTTTTTTTAAATCTGATTTAAACAACATATGAACTTCTATACATATTTTAAGCATCATTTAGCCCGATATAATCCTTCACTTTGGCTCCTCACAATGAACTACTTCTATTTCCTTTTCCCTATTGAGGCTTATTTCACAATAAAGAAACAAAACCCTTGCATGCAATGACCATTGATAGTATAATCACAAATGGAAAATAACCTATGCTAGATAAGGAAAATTATTGATTTTTGATGCATCTCATATGAAACATGAGTCCAACATTCCCACACAATATATATGGCCGGATGACGAGAAGCCTTGTGTTGTAGCACAAGAACTATGTGTTCCCCCTTATTGACTTAAAGGGTTTCTTTTCTGGTCACCCTGTCGCGGCCAACCAAGCATCTAGGTTTGTTGGTGAAGCTTGCAGGAGTCACAATTTGTTTCTTGTAGTGAACCACAGAGTTGATGCTAATCTCATCTCCAATGTCCATAGTTACATAGACACGTTCTTTGACATGCCTCTCTCTGCAAAGCAAAAAGCACAGAGGAAAATTGGTGAGTATTATGGCTATGCCAGCAGCTTACCGGAAGGTTTTTGTCGAAGTTGCCTTGGAAAGAGACACTCTCTTTATGTTACTCTGCTAAAGGAGACTCGTCTCACATAGTTTAAGAGTGTTTCCAAAGGACATTGGGTGAACGTTTTAACAATCTTGGGTAAGGACAATTGACTACCTTAGTACTCCTCTGTTTCAATTTGTTTGTTGTACATTTCTTTTTGGTAAGTTTCAAAACATGTTTTTTCCTTTTTTTGGCATGTCATGTTTAAGACCATAAAATTAAATTAAATTATGGTACATCTTACATATCTTTAGTCTAAGACTACTGGATTCAAAAGCATTTCTTTACTTTCTTTAACTTTATGTCAAATCAAAATCAGACAAATAAATCGAGGGAGAAGGACTATCTATTTTTCAATAATGTAATGAATTAACCTCTTTTCCCTTTAATTACACAAGACTGTTTATCAAGAATATTGCAATTCTATGATCACACTTTCTCTTAGGATCATGGGACTCTTAGGAATGAGCCTAGGTGTACATAAGAGCCATTTTAAAGAGTTTTTTCTAATACAATGAATCGATAATGAGACTCAACTACTATCCCCCATGCTAGAAATCAGAGCTCACCTTAGGAACAAGGTCTCGCTACAATCCAACATTAATAACGGTTCTCCATCAAGATTATGTTAGCAGACTTCAAGTTTTTGTGGACAAAGAATGGTACTCCATCTGTCCAAATTTCAATGCTTTTGTGGTTAACAGGCGACACATTTATGGTAAGTGAATTTACACACTATAACTATATAATAAGATAATGTTTTATGTGTGACATACAAATAATATAAACATAGTCAATTAGACAAAAAAAAATACATTTTAGGTGACAAATATTATAAGATCTTTCCACATGACACGCAATGATATACATCACGAATTCTTCGGCGTATAACATGAATATAACATATTTGGTGTTTTCCATTTTGTAGGCGCTAACGTATAGTAGATACAAAAGTTTCTTGCATAGAGAAATGGTAAAATACAAGACTCCTAGAAAATCACTTGCTTCTTTATTTGTCCAGATAAAGATAGGGTGGTGAGTCCACAAACTGAATTGGTGGATTACAACAACCCTTGAATATATCTCGACTTAACATGGCCTACACTCCTTGAGTTTACTCAGAAGCATCACAGAGCTGATACGAACATTCTTTAAGCTTTCTTGGATTGGCTTCAAGACAATAATGCACAAGCTTAAGAGCTATACATATGAGGTTCAATATTTGAAGGCCTTGGAATCTTTTGTATATATATTGAATCTTTGCTTTAGAACTATAAATCTTTTTGCTGCAATAATTTTTTTTTAAGTTTGAGACCAAATATTTAGGAGTTGATTTCTATTTCAGTTAGTTTTTTAGTCTATAAATACATGTCTTGTGTTAGTCAATAATATAAAGTTCTGTAGTGCAATAAAAAAAAAATCAACTTCTCTTCCATTGTTATTTTCCTGCATTTCTTTTCCTTCAAAAACCGATATGTGGGATATGAAAACTTTCTTTGAGGCCCTTGATCTTTAGGGAGGAAGTCGTGGTAGAGGATTATGAAATTAATCCGCTGCTAAATAATTCCTCCGTAGCATAAATCAAGAGTCAGCAAGTAAAAGAAAACTGTGAAGTCCAAGGCGAAAGCAACTCTGTTTGTTTTTGTCTCAAAAATTATTTTCACAAGAATTATGTCCCTCCCATCACCAAAAGATATGAATTATCTAAAGAAACAATATACTAGAGGTCAAAGAATTTGAGTTGCAGAGAATGAAAGACTCGTAGACAATCAAAGAATACATGGATAGATTTCTTGACATTGTTAGTAAGGTAAGATCTCCCGACATTTAATTTAATGATTCAAGACTTGTTGAAAAAAGTCTTGTAACAACGCCCAAAAGACAATAAACATGTATAACTACGTTGAAAAATACACAAGATTTGTCAAAGATTACTTTGACAGAGTTGTTAAATTCTTTCCGGGCACACGAGAATGGAGCCTTAGCAGACAACTACAGAACTCAGAGCAGGGGTTAAAAGTTGAAAAATTACCTACATCGTCAGAACTGTGAAAAAATGGTCATAAACCGTTTCGTTTAGATATTGGGAAAGGCTAGACGCGAAGTGCAACAAGTGCAATTATCTTTGTCATGAAGCAGTGATTTGAAAAAACAAATATGAGAATCATGAAGCAGATGCTCATGTTGTTGATGAAGAAGAAGACCATCTTTTTTTGTTTTAACATGTATCTCAAGTAAGGTTTCAACAAGTTTTTGATTGACTAATAACAGTTGCACTAACCACGTGAATTATGACAAGAGTTTTTTCAAAGAGTTAAAGTCTACCACCATTCATCTCTCTCGTGTTTAACCGGGACACTCTCGCTTGTTAAAGTCTGTCACCATTCATTGTGATTTGAAATCCTCCAAACGGCACCTTAGACACAAATTGAGACATTAATTAACTAAGCAACAACAACAACATACCCTATGTAATGTGAGGTCTGAAGAGGTTAGAGTATACGCAGACCTTACAACTACTATAGAGGTAGAGATGTTGTTCCCCATAAACCTTCGGCTAAAGGAAAAGTATATTAAAGAAAATCGAAAAAAGAGAGAGTAGACGCTAATAGAAATATTAATTAGTTAATCATAAAAGTTGAATTTACCAGGAAGAGAAGAAGTGTGAGGGAATGAAGAGCACATATGATTTGGTCATTGAACCACCTCCTCTCTCTTTCACCTTGATTCTGCTTCCTTCTTTATAACGGGCTACGAGAACTTTGTCAACGGTTACAAGGATGGAAGCAGAAGAGGCTAGAATTTTGGGATCGTTTGGTTGGAAACTAGTTATCCTAGGATTAATTATCCTGGGTTAGTTATCCTGGGCATGGGCGGAACCAACATGTTCTTAGGGGGTTCATCCGAACCCCCTTCGGCGGAAAATATTGCTATATATACATGGTTAAAATTATTTTTTAGGTATATATAATAGATGTCGAACCCCCTTCGACTAGTTCGTGTGTTTATTTCTTTTGATTTTTAACCCCATTATTGAAAATCTTGGCTCCACCACTGATCCTGGGATAACTTATCCCACCATGTATATGGGATATCCCATCACTATGGTATAAATGGTGGGATAAGTTATCTCAAACATGTCAACCAAACAAGACACCAAACTTTTATCTCAAGACTATTTTTTTAATCCTAGGACTATATATTATTATCCCTTCCACCAAACAAGTTTATGAATTTTGAATTCTAGAAAATGCAGCTTAGAGTTCTGCAGAACACGTAGCCGAAGCTCTAGCTCAGACCAGAGGAACTCGAGTTGGACCCAGAGGAGTTTGTCTTTCATATTGTTCATTTGTTTTTTGCTTTTTCAGCAGGAATAATTGGAAGTCAGATTTTTTAACAGCTCAATTGATTAACTAAACTGAACTTTCAGCTTTGTTGTGAAATTGGATTATAAGTCGCTCTTTTACACACTAATTTTAGGAACGTGCTTTGCACGTTTGTCCACTATTACAATATATAATTTGTATAGTGGGTGAAAGAGTTATGATGCTTTCAAGGCTAAAACAACTTTAAACACAATAACTTAACTAAAATACATCCTCAAAAAGCAATTCAAAAAAGCTGAAGACACTCAACCAATATATATCAAGGGGAATTGTTCTTGCCTTTATATATTATAGATCTTGAAACAAAAAATATTCTAAAGTTACTTTCACAATTATCTCCTACAAATTCAAAGTGTTTAAATAGAGAAATGCGGAGAGAATAAAAAATATTACTACAATCTACAGATATATAAAATCTTTCATTTCATTTCTTATAATTTTCTCTTACTTTTTTCACTTTTCATATATATATATATAATTTTTTTTCGAGGCACGTGATGTATCATAGAAATATAATGCCAATGAAGTTCGACCAATTCTATAAATTTATATAATCAAATTATATTGCTTTTTTTCTATGTTTTAGTAACAGTTATACATAAACTTACAAAGAGTAAATTTTAATAGACTCGCATTTTTTTTTAATCCATGATTACTTTTGTCAATACAAAATTGTTTAAATTAACATACTATCAAATATGTTGCTAGTGTAATTGAAAAATATAAGTATTGGTTATTGTAAGAATAGTGTTGACCCTTTTGTTTGTAAAGGTATAAAATGATATGGAAAAATTGAGCAAAGTCTTATAATGTATTCCCACTATTCATATAAAATAATGGTAGTTTCAAAGAATAATTTGTTTTAACTTCTCAATTTTTTCTCTTTGAATGATGCATATGACTGGATAAAATCATAAGTACGTGTTTTGTCTATATATCAATCTCTTGTTTGTAAACATTATAAGAAGAAACAAGAATTCACTTGGAATTATCATAAGTCGGGACAATTAAAAAATCACTGTTATGAAGATAGCTACTTTAATCAGAAACGATTGAGGCAAACAAAATATTCCGGGAGATTCAACATGATTAGCTTATCTTCAAAATAGTTAATAATAAATATAAATTGGGATTAGTTTTATTATATTTATATCCTAAAGTTAAAAGAAATGAATAATACAAAAGTATAATAACCAATTACAAAGTTATATTTGAAAATTCAAAAAGATGGAGATATGAAAAATAAAAATTCACTTACAATTTTGTATTTGATGAACTTCCATCTTGTAACCATGCCAAATCACATATTTCTCAAAAAAAGAAGATAAATATATATGAATAAAATTATAAAGAACACAAATATAAGAATTAGTAAGAATTCTTACAATTTCCTATGAGAATATGTCCTAAATTTCCTCGTGACACCGTAGATAAAGGTCAAAATCTAATTAATTTTCTACCATCTTCAACGGGAGCAAAGGAAGGGGTGATTAGCACTTGAAAATTTGACCAAGCACAAAGTAGGAGACCTTTAGCCAAAATGATAATGGTTGACGAGCTACCATTTAGTTTTGTTGAGAAAGAGGGTTTTAAAAACTTCATGAGAGTTACAGTGCCACAATTTCATATTCCTTCTCGTAGAACCATGACGAGAGATTGTTATGAACTATACCTTGAAGAAAGACAACTTTTGAAGAAGGTTTTCAAAGAAGCACGTCCAAGAGTTTGTCTGACGACAAATACTTGGACCTCTATACAAAAAATCAACTACATGTGTTTGACAGCACACTTTATAGATAGAAATTGGACTTTGCATAAAAGAATAATAAATTTTTGTCCTATTTCTAGTCATAAGGGAGGGGATATGGCAGCTTGCATTACTAATTGTTTGCTTGAATGGGGTTTGGATAATGTGTTTACTATTACAGTTGATAATGCTAGTTCTAATGATGTTACTGTGAAAGAAATGTCTAAACAATTGAGTAATTGGGGAACTAACATTATGGATGGTGACCATCTTCATGTGAGGTGTATGGCACATATCCTTAATATTATTGTGCAAGATGGGTTGAAGGAAATTGGTAAGTCTGTCAAGCTAGTGTGACAAGCCGTGAAGTACATTAAACAATCTCCCGCAAGACTTAGAAAGTTCAAAGAATGTTGTGAATCTCAATTGATAGCTTGTAAGAAATCATTGTGT
>JAJOOS010008040.1:0-15737 GCA_029582725.1 Solanum chiquidenum | reverse complement strand
GTAACTCCTTCTCGTCCTTTTTTAGCCTTTAATTTGATGTGTTCTTTCATCTACTCTCAAAATTATTCTTCTTTTGATCAGTTGCTATTAGGTTTAGTCTCTTTCTCTCTACATTGTTTTTCACATTTGTGCTGCCTTGCCGGAATGATGCCAACCTTGAGACATTTTGATTTTATGAATTTCTACCGCGATCTCAAATTAACATTATAATATTAATTAAATCCATAACCAAAAGTACACTTTTGAATATTTAATAAATTTCTCTTAACATCTATAGAATCGGAGAAAAAAAATATTAAGTTCATGTAAATCGATAATCCATCCAACAACAAACTCAAAATTATGGTGGAGAATTGTTACTCAAATAAATGTTCTAAAGTGCATTAATTTATCAAATTAATAGTAGTACTTCAAGTACACAAACTTTGGTGCATACAACAAAGCCTACAGGCTACAATAATTCCAATTGAACAAATGCCTCCAAATGATTCAAAAATTAAAATGTGAGAAATATCTTCCTTCTTTTTTTTTTTCTTTTCTCTTTTGCTATACATGTGATAAAAAAGGGTCACTCTTGTTGTCGGTGAGGGGTGTCAGGTATCTCGTGGAATTGATCGAGCCGCGGACACCAAAACAAGGACATTCTTTCTGTAGAACAATTTAATTAATCAAAAAATAGAATCATCACAAATCAACAAGCAGCTTCTGATATGCTCTGTAATGAGGGATGCCATGCTCTGCATCTTGCACCTGTTGAGTTTCTATGTTTTTCCTGTTTAACCTGAAGAAAAAAAAAATCATCTCATAAATTAAAATAAAATAAAAATAAAACTAACAAACAAGTTTTTTAGAATTAAAATGAAGATTAAATTCACCTGTTTAGAATTCTCCTGAACAGATCTTCTAACACTTTCTTTAAGATTCAAATTTGATTTTTGTGTCAATTTTTCACATGAATATTCTAACTGCTTTAGCTTTGCATACTTCTTTGCGCACAATCCTTTCATTACCTCTGCATAAACAAGAAATTACAACTTAGGGTATCAAATCATTACTAACCAGATAAATGTATGTACAGATAGTCAATTAACTGAGTTACTAAGATTCTCGAGAACTAACTAACCTTGAGCAGTAACTAGTCTGTAAATCTGACCAAGAACAAGTGAATCATTAGGTTTGAGAAGCTTTATTCGCCTAACTCGTACCGGCGTATTATTATTGGTGGTGGTGGTAGTGGTGGTGGTGAGAAGAAGAGAAACATAATGACCAGAATTGATTTTCATGATTTGGTGAGCAGTGACAGATGAATAGAGCTTCTCTACTTTGCCATTTGGATGTTGTAATAGCAAAGCTGCATTATCAATTGCTTGGCAATTCCCCATCTCTCTAAGTTATGTTGTTTGCTTTATTTTTCTGTAAAAATATTGGGGGGAAATAAACTTTGCTGCTGAAAATGAGCTAGGCTATGACCTTTATATAAGTGTCAACTGTCAACTGGGGCCAAGAGAACTAATATGTGGTGGAATCGTAAGTACTCTTTCCTTTTTTAGAGGTTTCGAATTTGAGTCATTTTGGTATGGAGTCACCATTATTAAAGAACGCTTTACCCCCAATGTAAAATTTTCCTGCGCGAATCCAGATTTAATCGGACTTTAATATGGATATCGAGTGCGAATTCAAATTTAGTCGGTCTCTAATATAAATACCGGAGACATAATGGAAATTTTATTTTTAAAAAAAGAAAAAAAACTAGGCCAGGAGAAGGGAAAATGAGGAAGAGGATACTAGGTGAAATGGAATCTTCATCTTATCAGCAAGGTAAAAAAGTTCAGATAGTCAACATACTAAGATTTTACTTTATCCGTTCATTTCAGAGGTGAGGGCTACGGTGTGATCTCAGTTGTTAAGTCAGAAATTTCATAAAAAACACGGAAAAGAGTTAAAATTATCCTGAACTATATGAAATAGATCACTTATACCCATCCATTACATTTTGGGATCAAAAACACCCCGCCGTTATCCCAAGAGACCACAAATACCCCTCAAAAGTTAATATTCTAATTTTTTAATGACGTGGCAAGCCACATAAGACTGATTCCTCCACCTAAGCTGCCAACTAGGATTTCCATATATATATTTATACAGCGTTGAAAAGATTTAATCTATAAGTTTTCGACTAAAAAAAAATCAAGTAATTACTTGACATCTACCTATCTATTGATAAAAACGTGTTATATAATACATATGATTGTGGAATGTGATATATATTATGTAAAATAATTAAGATGCCCATAAGTTGATTCGGATATCGAATCGAATGGATAGTTATGATGGTATGGCATGGTTGAACAAAGAAAGGCGTGGAAAGAAGACATGATTTACACCAGCATGGCACAGATCTCACTCCCCCCAAACAAATCATCATACAAAAATATTCCCTTTTTCTTTCTCTAGATAGATCTTGGATAGTGCAAAATTGGAACAATTCTATTTTTTCTGTTGCTAACTTTATCCAACATCCTCTGATATTCCACTGAGCTAATTCCCATTGTTGTTTCCCCTCAAAGTTACAAAAAATATACTTGTCTTCTTTCTGTCTGTTGCATGCGCATTTTTTTTAACCATGCATATTCTTCTTTTAATTAATTCATATTTTACCTATATATTTGTATTTTCGTTATTACAGTGATCAGTCGAATATGATATTAATTAATAAAATGCTTCACTAGTGTCTATGTTATGATAATGATGCCTCCGGTGTCTTCAAATATTATGTGTTTGCTTTGTTGATATGATTAATATTTTTTAATTCTGATCGTGCATTATATATTGTGTGGGTATTTAATATGAATCTGAATGAGAATTGAATATCCTTAGAATAAGAATAATAAGGATCAATTATATGTATATTGTGGTAAAATGATCATATTAATTATTGTTTATTAAGAGGCATGTACAGTTCAAAATAGACAAGTAAAAATGAACAGAAAGGAAAAAATGAGGATTGTTTTTACTAACTTGCTCCTAAAATGTCTTTAAGAAGAAAGAAAAAATGAATATTTAATGGTGTAAAACTCTTTATTTTGAAACTAGGGTAATTTTGTTACTTTCCGGCCACTAACACATTACACATGTACTAAGTAATTGTACCACCAAAATTTGGACAAATAATAAGAAGTCATCTAAATCACATGATTTTCATATACTCTTGAGTACAATGATATGAAGTAGCTCCCTTTCAACAAAGGAGAATCTGAGTGTACTTGAAACATTAATACATTATGCCACTCAATTCATGCTTGAAAGGACTTCATAATCACATTGACAATGCCAATTTTGACCAATTAATTTCTTCAAAATTCTACTTCATCTGTGAAATCCAATTTGGAAAGAAATAAGAAAGGGTATAGAATAAGTGGCTTTCTTGTCCTTCGGGATGGCTCAATTGATTTGGAGGGTGATTATTCACACGGATGACCTGGGATCGATCTCTCCTCAATGTCTTCTAAGTCGAGTCTGTCGCATAGGACTTGCCTAGTGCAGTTTACATCTCATGTGTGGTTTGCACGCTATTACACAGTGGGGGTTACCCAGTGCGCACAGAGTGCTCACCCGAAGACAGAGGTTGTGGCAAAGGTCATAGCGACTGCGAGTTATGCTGGATTAAAAATAAATAAAAAAGTGGCTTCCTTTCCAACAAAAGAAAATGATAGGAAAAAAGTTATCCAAGTGCTGGTCCAAATTCACTTTTTTGTTTTTCTGTCTTCAAATAACAATTCATAGTGGTTCAGTGGTCCTATTTTCTTGGTCTCCCCTTCTGTACCAGTGTAACACCGTCATCATTTGGTTGCATAATTTTCATGCGAAATTAAATAAAAATATCTTCAATTAATAGTATGATCCGAAAATGATTTAATGTATCAAAAATATCTTTTTTTTCTAAATAAAAATATTATTGTTTTTCTTTTTAAACACAATTTTTTTCCTAATAATAATTTTAATTATTAGCAAATTATTTACTTCAATTCGGAAAAGATTAATATTATTAGGATTTTTAATTAAACAAAAGTGCACTCAACTAATATATTTATTAGGAAAATAACATTTTGACCCATTAAGTAACAATAAAGACATTTTTTAACTAAACTGTTAGAGCATTTTTAGACCAAACTATTAATTATAGACATTTTTGTTTAATATCACATAATTTAAAAACATTTTTGACCCTTTTACAATTTTTCTTTCTTTTTTCATGTTAGTCAAAAAATTGTCCTAGTGTTTTGTTGTTCCTACTTATCACTTTGATATTTTCGATAACAAATTGTCCAGTCTGATTTACTGCTAATTAAAATTCATAAAAGGATTGCTTGCTCTATTGCTAGTTAAAGTTGAATCCAATCATCCATAAATTTACAACAGTAGGAAATACTTAAACTAATAACTGTTGTTCTAAGGTTCTTCAAAATGATCAGACTATTTTTTACTTCATTTCGCATGAAAGAAGAAAATTGATGTTGCAGCAGCAACCTACCTCCCCCCATCACCCTTTCCCACAAGCACAGCTTTAAGTGGAAAGGGAGAAAGCAAAACTCTAGTACTAGTAGAAAGATGAACCTTTGTCTCTGTGGCGTCGCCAAATCACACAGATGGGAAATACTTGTTCAGATTGAAAGGGAGGGAGTAGAATTCCTCACTTCTTGTATCAGTTTTGAAGGACTTGAATTTGTCCCACCAGTGCTTGCCTCTGTCCTTTCTTGTCTGGCCATCCTTTTTGTGCATTGTGTTGTCTAGGAAAAAGGCCACGATACCCGCGACAAAAGCTTTTGATTGAAAGGGCACGTTGGCCATGTCGTTGAACTGAAAGAATAACAAACCACAAAAGCTCTTAATACATAAGTCAAATGTTAGGACATTTATAAAATGATGTTAATTTGCTATACCCATCTTGCATGTGTGTGAACAGGTCCATAACCAGCAATAGCAGTATACTCATTGAAGTACTGTGGAATGGACAACCCAAGAAAGACGGAGAAACCTAATATAAACTTGGTGCGGAAACTATTAAGATTGCAGAACTGAAGAAAGCCTAAGCCTCCAGCGCCTGCGAAGAAAGAACATCATAAGAAACCATAATTCCCAAGCTTTCCATAACATGAAATATTTTGGCATGGCAGTGATCCAGGGCATATGCTTGCCTTAAAAGATATACATACCTACATAAGCGAAGAAAAGGCAATACAAAGCACCAACAATAGGTGCAGGAATTGAAGCAAAGACAGCTCCAAATTTCCCTGATGATAATGCGGTTGTCAAGTCAAGACAAATCGATAGAGGGTAAAGAGAATCAAGTATCAAGATAACCCACAAGAATTGCTCAAACGAAGTGTTAAGAGTGGTGATTTACCGAGAATTGAAAAGAAAATCATGAACGCAGCAGATATCTGAACAACTCTTCTACTGCCAACACGTGTCAATGCTAAAAGACCAGCATTCTCCCTGCATGTACACAAAAGTGAGTCTACTTAGTCAACTATCATAACAAGGCAGTGTCAAGTTGCAGAAGGTTTTTGTCTGGACTTACACGGATACAGAAGATCCATTCCCAGTGCCAAATAATCCTGATAGTAGAATGCCGACTCCCTGAGGCAAAAACAGTATGTATCTAATTAAAGAAAGCAAGGTATGAAGAAGCAAATGGTAGGGGAAGAGAAACAATCACACTTCCCACGAATCTCATTAAGATGAACAAAATAGATTTCTTCCTTTTCCAATCTGACCTACCCCCACCCTTAAAAAGAATGTAACTTTAAAAAAATAACTTAAAAACTTTTTATTGTTCCCATGATCCCGAAGTATCACTCAATGAGGGTGATGGGAAGGTTGCTAAATATACATCCAGTGCACTCTCTCTTCTCCCCCAACTAGTCTGGGAGCGTTTGATGAACTGAGTAAGCCCTTTTTAAGCTGTCTTTCTATCCCCTTACTTGCATTCAATAAATTATGTACTGCAAAAACATGATATAATGCAATAGAGTTTAACTTCTATGCACTGGAAGTGTAAAAAGTATACAGGTAAATCTATTGATATGTTTTAATTGGTAATTTGGTAAAAATGATAACTACCATGCTATCGCATATTAAAACTGACTTATCATGAAAGGTTTATAGGAGAATATTCCTGTAACAACAGCATGTAAGTGTTTAATTTATGTGTCTAATTTTCCAAGATAAAAGAATTTGTTGCTAAATGAATGGTAGAAAACGAAAGAAGACGCGTGGAAGAAGAAGATGAATATTTTCAGAAAACATGTGAGGAAGCAAGAGAGAGAATTATTGAGTTCCAAGGCAAAGGTCTTTAGAAAGGGATGCAAGAATTTTGGGCTGTTCCAATCCCTTAACCACATAACGTATGATATCCACCTACAGAAGAAATATCATATCCGCCATGCACTGTCACACCCAAAGTGGATCAACTGCAAAATTTACTCAAATTGGACCGCAGATAGACATGTTTGGTAGCAAAATTGCATTTGAGCGATCAAAGATTTTGACTAGTTTTATTAGTTATGGAAAGAAAGCATTCTAGTTAGAGTTGGGCGTTGCGATAACTAAAAACAGTTCATAATTCTTACTGTGAATTTATGTGTGTTGACAATGCTGATACTGGATGAGTGCGATGACATTCCGACTTAGTGTAGTTCTCCTAATCAACTTACGGCTTCACATAAACCTCCCTAAAAACTCTATGCATTTGGTTCAGAGCAAGGCTCCACTTCAATGAAATGCAACAGAACTTCCCTTACTATTTTCACTTTACAAGAGGGCGAGAGGGATAGGAGAAATTTTAGGAAAGAAATCCTGTTTACCTGCCAACCAACACCACGACTAAGTATGGATGGTGGTAAGGGAGTGGCACTTGCATATCTTGCAACTGCAATAAAAGCACCAGTGGACTGAAAACACCAAAGCACAAGCGTGAAAGGAAGTTAGTTCAAAGCCTATCTCTTTCAGAGCTTATAAGTATCTCTTTTTTTTTTCTTCAGAAAAATGGCTAAAAAGAGGTGTGAAATCACACAAAAATTGGAAAAAGGATGCAAACAGGTAAAAATAAAAAAAGGGACAGCACAAAGAAAGAGGAAGCAGACGAAGGTTGAGAAGTAACTCAGAACATCTGTAACAACAACTAAACATTTCATAAAAACAATAACCAAAGTAGCCAAAATATAAGACAATCCGGATCATAGTGGAATTAGCAAAGAAAACAGCCTGAAACTAAAATATTTACAAAACCTGCCAGAACAAGATAATAAAGCATTCACAATTTTTCAATATATTTGACCAAGCTCTGACAGGTGAACAAACCTCTACAAGAGCAACAAAACTAGCCATCATCATAGCAAATGCTTCACCAGCATTGAATGAAGGAGGTCCCCATTGGAAAGGGTAAGGAATACTAATCCTGCAGGTTCAAGCCAGCAAAAGAAAAGAGAAAATTATTAAAATTACAATAAGTTGCCTCGTAATTCTAGAGGAATATTTTCCTAATGGACTAAAGTAACAAATTAAGAACAATACTGAACCAACAAAAACAACTTTATATGAGTAATGAACATAATGGAATGTTTTTCAAACAATATGCATCCCATGTCACAATCATATGACCAATAGTAAGAGAAGATGAAATGGATAACGAAATCTAAATTTTGTTATGCTCCATTTTTCAAAATTGACCAACAAACACTCTATGCAGTCGATAATATAAGACTCAGATAGGTTACTTTGGGACACCCACTTGTGCTTACTTTCCTAATCTGTAGCACCATGACCATATCTGCCAGTTATGCTCAGTGTGGAAATAACAGACTAGCACAACCAGTTGATCAGTTGTGACTAAACTGGCGATGAAACAAAAAGTACAAAGCATCATTCCATGCAAAATCATATAGCTAAAATACCTAGATGCATCTCTCTTATTTTCTTCTTGTTTATCGTTTCAATCAAATTACGCAAGGTTAGTTTAATGGACAAGTACGCACCAATTTCTTGTCTTTTCCAGAACTACGGCTCACAGGAGCTACTGGGGTAGTCACTTTAGAGAGGCAAAAAGAGCATGACATGTTACACTCTAAATTTCTTAAAATTTAGGACTCAAGAGTGGAAGACAATGGTCTATGCCATATGTCAAAACAAAGTGTTATTATGTTGAAGATTGTAATGCAATATAGATTATGAGAAACTAACCCTTATGTCCCAACATAAGCATCTTACTTTCCTTTTTATGTTGTCCTAACATGTGCCACTTCCCTAGAACACAACTTTTATACCATACTGTAGAATCCCTTTTGAATTCATGTAAGCAATAGAAGCAAGACCCACTCTTACACTTACAAAGTTGTAATTTTTACCAAGGAGTTCCGTATCTTTGGGACCGCATAAATGTTAAAATACTAAAAAAATTCTGTGTGTATCCACACAAATATTTAGACCCATGCCAGTACATTAGAAAAGTGAAAAAATGAAGGAGCGAAGCACGTGCCATTGAGCACCACTAATGAGTCCAGCACGGTCAGTTCTGCAGCTTGCTTGTGTCTTCGGTGGCTTTCCATTGTAAGCCCCGCCCACAGTGAGTAGGTGTGCATAAATCCATACAATGATCACCGTGAAAAGAACCGCAAAACGATCAAATATATTCTTCCCTGGACGTATCAGGTGTGCCAAATACTGCAAAAACCAGTGTTTTATTAAGAATGTGTAACTTATATCCTACTATGTTGTGTGTTTAAAATAATGTTTACGAGAAATATATGATATCTCGACAAAGCAACCCACCTGAGAGAAAATGACTAAAAGGACTAGCTCTGGCAACCCAATTTCAACACATTTGGCAACCTAAACAGAGATGAAACAAATTCAACAATCATCATTGGATGAATATCAATGCAAGATAAGTATGGTGAGTTTCTGCTTACCCCAGGGAAACCAAACTCATAAAGACCAAAGCCAACAAGAGAAACCAAAGGAACAGCTGAAAGTGGGCTCAGAAACCTAAGAATCCACATGAAGTAAAATGTCAATCAGAGCTAGCACACTGTACAAACACAAAGCACTTAACATAACTGAGCAGACCTTAAACCACAAGAAAGTGACCCTTAGACTTAGAGAACTTGCTCACAGAGTATAGCATAAGAATATCCAAGGGCAGGCAAGTACGTGCTTAATTGATGGTATAAAGTTAGGTAGCATTATGAGAAGTCGCTCAAATGGAGGGAGAAAATCTTGTGATATAACAAACCTTGTAACATTGCGCCAGAGACCACTGAAGCCTAGGACAATCTGAAGGGTTGAAGCAACAATAAGGGAACCTTGGGTGGCCCGCATTATCTTCTTGAATTTCTGAATAAACAGAGAAATATTAACAATAAATTAAGACCCAATATCACCAAGATGCACTGGATGACCTCCTTTGTATCTCTAAGCATCTTCCTGACTATTAAAGAAGTTAAAGGAATATGCATTGACATGAATTATCAAGTTGAAAGTAAACTATTTCTGCATCAGTTTTTCATTCTTCCTTTTTTTAAGATAAGGTAATGTAAAATTAATTATATCTCAGTACCAAGAAGGTATGAGAAAAGAACAAAACAGCTGAACTAAACCGTCTGTCATACGATACGACCCTTACACCATGAGTATAAATTTGTAAGCATCTATTTTTAAGAAAAGGAAGGTGCTCTACCTTTCCCTCAAAACATCTCTTTTTCTTTCTATCCAAACAATCCACAAAATATGTAGAGGAACTGTCTTCTGTAGTAACTTCAGTCTTTTATCAACCCTATACACTGCTCTGTAGTAAACTTTTAACATCTCCTGGCATGACCACATTACTCCAAAAAGGTTTAAATTTGTGCATCAGCTTCTTTTGACGATTGGATGGTATTTAAATTTGTTTTCTCAAAGTGATATTATGGAAAATTATTGTTAGTGTTTGCATTTGGTTATTGAGAAAAATTGGTACTTGTATATTTTTTACAAAATTGAGAAGTTGTGATTTTCATTCAATTGTTTGGAGAAATATCATTACAACCCTAAAACACTGTACACGCTTTCATATTGCTGAAATTATGAGAAAAAATGGACTAAACATATTTACGAATAGTCAAAAGGTAACAAAAAATGGTTGTTACACCATATGGACCAAATAAAGAAAAAAGAAGAAAAGTGATGGAGTGATTGTGCCACGAAATCTGATCAGACAGGGAGTGCAAAAAATTGTTTTAGAATTGGGAACCTAAATGACCCAAGAGGGGAAAAACAAGGAAGGCTGTAATTTAATTTCTAACTTTTCTAAAAGGATTTTGGGAGCTGGCTTTTGAGTATATAAGTTAACCAATATCTCAACTTTTGTCCTTGACAATCAACCAATAAGTTCACTAGATGATCCAAAGAATAAAGAGAAAATGACTGGTGTTTGAGGACACTAACCGACACAGGATCTTCGTCATTCCATTGTCCAGAAAGGATAATCGAGATTGTAGGTGCAACAAAGGTATAAGACCCTCCAATCACAGCAGGCAGTCTAGTCCCAAAGATAGACTGCAACAAGGTGTTCAGCCCAGCGACGAATAGCGATGTCTGAATAACTTGGGCTTTTTCCTCCTGCAACGGGCAGGTATTCTTCCAGTTAAAATGTATAACACTACATGAGGTCAAAAGAGAAACTCATATCTTAAGTAGTTAAGTCGTTCAATGTGTCTGGAGGCCTCACATTTCCACCTCCCATTTGGGGAACTAGAGCTGTAGGAATGATAACTGTGGTACCAAGCATAACAAGATAATGCTGAAATCCAAGAAGAATAGCTTCAGCTGCATTCCAACAATTACACAAAATCAGCTTGGTCCACAATACACATGGCGAAACCAATTTAAAACATATAGATTCAATCTAATGATTCTTCACCAACTAGTACCAAGAAAATACATTTTGGGAGCTGCTTCCCATATCAAACCAGTTTTAGAT
This sequence comes from Solanum chiquidenum, assembly GCA_029582725.1. Classification (NCBI taxonomy): domain Eukaryota; kingdom Viridiplantae; phylum Streptophyta; class Magnoliopsida; order Solanales; family Solanaceae; genus Solanum; species Solanum chiquidenum. Next base: position 4,720 of record JAJOOS010008040.1, on the reverse strand, counting down.
TCCAATTTGCTGGCTAAAAACATAAACCCCATGAACCCAAAGCATAACATGACACACACAAATCGCCAGTGATTTATCTTTGAAGAAAATGTGAAACCAGAACAAGTGATGGTCAATACACATTGTGTTTAATAACATGCCCTCTTATACCGTAACCAAACGGACCCTTATTGTCTTATGGTACATGGCACCCAGGCCTAGCAAACCCTACCTAATATCTGACATTAATTTTTCATGTATGTATTGCATTTTAATTATAATCATATGGGTTTTCCATTCTACTAGAAGGATTAATTCACCATTCAATTCAATACATACATAAGAATATAAACGGTAAAATATGGGTTGTATTCATATTGGATCAACGGCTGATAAAACAAACACTACAAAGGAAAAAAGGATCTGCAGATCAAAGATAAATCTTTTAACTGTAAATCCTCGAAGAAACAAAAAATAAAAAAACACAATCCCAATCTTTAAAACATTCAGCAAATATACCCGGAAAAAAATCACTCAATTCTCTTTTTTCCCCCCTTATCAGCAAGGGCAACATTCTTGTTCTCCAAGAAACGAATTCGCCTGTTGACAGCAGCAAGCTTGGATTCAACTAGCGTCAGGAGATCTTTCTCTCCTTGTTCTTCTTCTGGTACTGGTGTTGATGATTCCTTGTGCTTCTTTTCGGGTTTCAGATTTTGAGAGTAGAGATCAAGAACTTCTTTACAGGCATCCAAATTGTCAGGCCAAGTTTGCAGTTCCCCATTAGGACCAGTAATAACAGTACAAACCTTGATATTGCAGAGAGTTGCAAGCTCCATTGATTTCCTCTTTATGCATTCTTTCCTCACTCTATAAGACTTGGGATTGTTTGTTTTCTTCTTGCTTTGATCTTCGTCTGCCATAGCTTGATTCGATGTAGAGTCCTGAGAAGAATGAGTACGTATATATAGGTGTTTTGGGGGGATTTTATACCTTCGGTAATACAAGTTGCCAATTTAAATTATAATTAGCATTCCTAATTTGAATTGGAAAGAGAATCGAATGCTCTTGGCAGGTTTGGTCAAAAATCTGCTAAAAGTTTTGGTATGTAAGTCCCGGAATTGGGAAAGAAATATAATATAGAAAAATAGTAATTGTAACTTCCCAAGTTTACTCACAGCTAAGGAATTGGAAAGAGAATCGAATGTTCTTGGCAGGTTTGGTCAAAAATCTGCTAAAAGTTTTGGTATGTAAGTGTCCCGAATTGGGAAAGAAATATAATATAGAAAAATAGTAATTGTAACTTCCCAAGTTTACTGACAGCTAAGGAATACTAATTATAATTTAAATAGGCAACTTGTATTACCGAAGGTATAAAATTCCCCCAAAACACCTATATATACGTACTCATTCTTCCCAGGACTCTACATTGAATCAAGCTATGGCAGACGAAGATCCAAGCAATAAGGCAGAAGAAGATAAAAGCAAGAAGAAAACAAATAATCCCAAGATTTATCAAGTGAGGAAAGAATGCATAAAGAGGAAATCAATGGAGCTTGCAACTCTCTGCGATATCAAGGTTTGTACAGTTATTACTGGTCCTAATGGAAAACTGCAAACTTGGCCTAACAATTTGGATGCATATAAAGAAGTTCTTGATCTCTACTCTCAAAATCTGAAACCCAAAAAGAAGCACAAGGAATCAATCAACACCAGTACCAGAACCAAAAGAAGAACAAGGAGAGAAAGATCACCTTACACTAGTTGAATCAAAGCTTGTTGCTGTCAACAGGAGAATTTGTTTCTTGGAGAACAAGAATGTTGTTGTTGCTGATAAGGGGAAAAGAAAGAGAATTGAGTGATTTATTTGTATGGGTTTTTTTTCGGGTATATTTTCTGAATGTTTTAAAGATTGGGATCGTGTTTTTTTTTTGTTTGTTTCTTCGAGGATTTACCGTTGAAAGATTTATCATTGATATGTAGATCCTTTTTTTCTTTGTAGTGTTTGTTTTATCATAAGTTGATCCAACATGAATACAACCCATATTTTACCGTTTATATTCTTATGTATGTATTGAATTGAATGGTGGATTAATCCTTCTAGTAGAATGGGAAACCCATATGATTATAATTAAAATGCAATACATACATGAAAAATTAATGTCAGATATTAGGTAGGGTAGGGTTAAGGTTTGCTAGGCCTGGGTGCCATGTACCATAAGACAATAAGGGGCCGTTTGGTTACGGTATAAGAGGGCATGTTATTAAACATTCAAACAATTAGACGGAATCAGCTTGGTCCACAATACACATAGTGAAACCAATTTAAGACAATATTTAGAACATATAACTTCACCATTTACATAGTGGCATTTCAAAACGCTTAGCTCAATAGAACTAACGGGACAATAAGAAAATACTTTGCAGTGTAAATACGATGTCGGTCCACAAAGAAATAATTGATACAGTCAGCTTTATAGCCATAAGCTCTCTATAATTAGTTGAGACTATATCGATGGTAAAGGCATCTTCCTCAACTATAAGATACACACAGACCTTGAGATGTATAAACAAAATAGACTCCATCCACAATACAACCAAATTAGCCTCAATTTGTTGAATGAAATACAATCCAATAATTCTTCACCAACCAGTACCAAGAAAATAGGGTGCACATTTTGGGAGTTGTCAGACCAGTTTCAGATTCCAATTTGCTAGCTAAAAACATAAACCCCATGATCCCAAAGCATAACATGACACACACCTTTGAAGAAAATAGAAAATGTGAAACCAGAACAAGTGATTGTGTCATCAAGTAGTACAGTGCAGTCTTCAAGAAAGAAAGAAAATGGGTTCACAAGAATCATAACCCATAAACCATATGCATCTAGAGTCTAGACTAGCTTGTATGCACCTCGATTAATCCACCTGTTAGCCGTACTATCCCACATTGTCCCAACCCTAAGCTCCTATGAGCTCACATTAAGCTAGCTGAGATTCGAACCTGAACCTGAACCTGAACCGCTCACTCAGTCGTCTGCTCAAAGAAACTAACAAGTACCCACTATCAAACCCCCAATATCAAAAAAGATAATAAAAACACAAAGCAATGTAGTGGGGTAGCATAAAAGGGAAAGAGATGTAAAGAAACTTACGCCATGGGGGAGGACTAGTAATGCAGTAGGAAACATTAGGAAGCTGATCTTTTGGTGGATGTGGCACTGGTTCACTTGCCTTTGCTGCTGGAGCTGCCCCTCCTCCTCCACCTCCACCTCCGGCCATTTCTCTCTCTCTCTTTTCACCAACAAGTGCAACACCCCAAATCTACAGCACACCCAAATCAGCAAATCTCTCAGAAAAAACTATGAAAAAGGAAAAAAATGTCACGAAAAAAAGTTTGAGAAAGTACCAAGAGAGCAAAAGACTGAAGATAAAGGTTTTATAGTACAGAGAAATGGAAAAATGAAGCTCAAAAGGAAGAAGAGTGACAAGAATGGAGCAGCCAGGCCACATGGTGTAGTACTACACACCCCACTCACTTTTGTATTAATGTAAAATAAGGAAATTTAACTGGAAATTATATTTTACAACGTACCATCACTTACAAATTAAAAAGAAGAAATGATATTTTAACGTAAAATGAAAATATTTAAATAAATTCATAACGAATTATAAACTCAAATCTTTCGAAATATAAAAGGACCTTAGGAAAATGAAATTATACATTAAAGAAAATGTCAAGGAAGACGTTTCTCGTTGTTGATTTAGAGCGATAATTATTGGTATTTGATGACTAGAAAAAATTTGTGCTAATTCACAAAGTTTTATAAGCAAATACAGATTATTTCGCATATTACTAGAATAAGTTTAACATTTTTTGCTTGTTAGAAAGGCTTATATATTGAAAATCCAATAAAGACATATTTAGAGTAATTTTATAACAACGAAAATATTTTTACCACGATTAACGAAAACAGAATTTTGATCATAGCACAAAATTTGAATTATTATTTTTCCCGAAAATAAATCTATAAACAAATATTTGTAAGAAATAGAAATTAATCAAAAGAATCTTGAACTCCCCCTCCTGTGTATTAGTTTAAGTGCTAATTTATTATTTATTACTTCAATAAAAATAGTTTATCTTTTATCAGCAATCTGACTAAGCTTTTTTTTTAATCTAAGCCTTATATTTTAAAATTTTATATACTTCAAATAAAAAGAGGATTAACATTTATTCTAATGACGGATTTGTTCGTACAACAATCACAAATTAAATTAAGCACAAATTCCAATGCAAGACAAAGAAAGTTAATGCAAGATTCCCAAACAGACAATTTGATTTTGAAATTAAAAAATGTGTTTCAACCTAATTGCTACCCGCTCCGTCCCATATTAGATGGGCACTTTATTAAAAATATTTGTCTCATTTTATTTGATACCTTATTTTTTCCATTTTACCCTTATAATTAATATGGCAATCGAAAGTTTAAAGAAATTTTGAAGTCCAAGAATATTTTTTTGCAAAAAGCTACTTAATATGAACTAAGGGAAAAATCATTAATAGATTTAAAGATGATCAATCTATTAATAATTTTTAATTATCGTGTAAAATAGAAAGTGTATATCTGATATGAAACAGAAGGAGTATAGTAGTTTAATGAATTAAAATCACACTACTCGGTATTTATTTTTTGGGGACATTCTCAACGTATCTCATAAGAAAAAGAAAATTAAAAAAAAA
>JAJOOS010008039.1:0-16180 GCA_029582725.1 Solanum chiquidenum | reverse complement strand
ATGTTGAACTGATGCAATGTATAAATAGTGTATATGAATATATATACATTTATGATACATAGTTATACATCATATATACATTGTTATATAATATCTACATATACATATGACCATTTTGTTGATTTTTTTTGTTGCCTATATAGTTACTAAATTTTTTATAAATAGCATATAGATACAATGTACTTTTTTATCGAGTGGTTGGAATGAACTCTCTCACCCTTCCTAAATCCACCCATGACACAAGATTTTATATATAAATATATATATCTACTAAAATTGGATGTATAAGTTTGTCACAAAGTTATATTTATTTTTAAAAATAAATCATAATCAAAAAATATTTTGTAATAATTTCCTTAATAGTAAATAGTGAATTCATTAATAATTTAATGAAAAATCATATCACTAAATGTAGCCATCTTAGGGGTAGCTTAACAGCTCAATTGGTTGAGTATTTGAACTCCCACATTATTAGTGATGATTTGATTCTCACATTATAATCCCTACTCTCATTTCCCCTATAATTATAGCCCTCTCACACTATCATAATAAGTTAATAACCACTTACGTTACATGTTTCATTATCCGCTATATATAAGTGCTACTGTGCAAGTATCCATACATCAATTACAAGTTGCACTTTCATAGTACTTAATTTTGGTCTTCTAAATTAGCCAAAAAAAGCTTTGGTGATGGCCATCACGTACAATAGAGCAGTTCCGAGGCAAGACTATTTTGATTACCGGTGCTACCGGTTTCCTTTCAAAGAGTACACTCTCTCTCAATCTCGATCTACTCTCGCCATATATCGATTTGTTTAATTAAAGTACTGATTAATTAATTCCTTGTAATTAAATTAATTTCATTTGTTTATACAAAATGTACGATATGTACATAGTTCTTGTGGAAAAGATACTTTGAGTTCAACCTAATGTGAAGAAACTCTACATTCTCATAAAAGCTTCAGACAACTTAACTCTTCTAGACAACGCTTTACCAATAAGGTAATTAAGCTTATAAGGACCAATTTATTTTTTATTTAATCGATAATATATATATTTAATTGCAAGAAATGCCCTTTTTCTGACCGATGTTCTTAAAGGAAAAATCCTTTTGGCCAGAATTTGGTCAGGTAAAATAGCATATTTCACACTATTTTATTTTACCTTTTTGAACATTTTTACCTTTTTGATTTTAATACATTTTAATTAAAAAATGAAAAAAAAGATCAATTTATTTTTTTAAAAAAATAATATTATAGACTTTTTAATTGTGATTGAATCAATTATATTTATCCATTTTAAATGGGTTGGATATTCAGTTCATTTAAAAATGGGTAAAAATGAATAATACTCATATTTACCCATTTAAAAGTGGATAGTTAAATGGATAATGTGGGTAAAAAAATGTTTATTCATAAAAGAAGGAAAAGTGATTAGGGTTGGGTGGTGAAAAAAACTTTTTAAATTTTTATTTTTTTTATAAAAGAATTTAACTTTTTTTACATTTTTTTTGGAATGGGGCGAGGGCGTGGGGTGGAGGGGGCTGGTAGGGGGTGGGGTGGTAATTTTTTTAAATGTTTTTTATAAAGGATTTTTTAAAAAAAAATACATTTTTTTGGGATGGGGTGTGGGGGGTTGGTAGGGGTAGGAGGGGTACGGGGGATGGTGTGCTAAAAGGACTTTTAATTTTATTTTATATTTTTTTTAAAAAAATACATTTTTGTGGGATGGAGGCGTGGGTGGGGTGGTAAAAAAAAATATTTTTTTTGGAATGGAGGTGGGGGTGTAGGGGTGGGGGGCTGGTAGGTGGATTGGGTGGGGAAAAAAAGAACTTTTAAAAAAATATAATTTTTTTAATAAAAAAACAAACTATTTTTTGTTACATTTTTTGGGATAGGAGGGGGTAGGCTGGTAGGGAAGGTGGAGTGATAAAAAAATTTAAAAAGATTTTGTTTTTAAAGTTTTTTAATAAGATCTCTATTGTAATATATGAGTATTCATATTTACTCATATTATCTATTGGTAATTTATTTTTATCTATTTAAAATGTGAGTCGAATTGAGTATTTTCCTCATTTTTATTTAACTCATTTTTTATCGACTCATATTTGACTCGACTTCGCTCATTCTCCACTCCTAGTAGAGATCATCAAATGAAGATGGATTCCTTCATTGCTCATAATACTAGATAGATTACAAGCTGCTTCTGCTTCATCATCAACCAATCTTTCTCTCCCTAATTAATAAATCTCGGAAATTCACCCTACTAAAAGTTGTTTTCAGAGAAACTTGCTCAATTTTATTTTATAATTGAAAAGTTATTTAACTATTGAACTTTCACTAAAAAAGTCATTTAATTATTGATATTTCATTTAGAAAGTCAGTCAACCAATTTAAATAATTTTTCATTAAATTTGTTGAAATACAATTTTAATTTTAAATTAATTTTAAAAAGTAATAAGATTTATATTTTAATTATTTTATTAAATTTTATTGAAATACTTACTTGGATCTATGAAATACCGCTTTAGGGATTATATTTAAGCTTTTACATATGTACTTAATTATAAGATTTACTTTAGCGGTTTAATTAGAAGGTTGTTTAATTTATGTATATTCGTTATATGTTTTCAATTAAGGGCGGATTTAGCAGGTATAATGTGTCTTTTTGTGAACTCAATAATTTTTGCACGAATTTTATATTTGTATTGAATATTATAGTAACCTGAGGTATCACATTCGAGTTTCCCTCCAATGTGGCATTTTTTGACACAAACTCAAATCTTATCAGATTACAATGTGAATACCAAATATTTGGAAAAAAAATCATGGTTCTTGTTGTTAATGAATATTAATGAAATATAAAGTAATCTGAATGTATAGTCTGAATTATGATATAAAAATCTGATTTTTAATTGATAGTTAGATAATAGAGGAATATATTTAATATGATAGAAAAATCCGATTATTAGTTGATCGTTAACATGATTAACAACAAAATCAAAGCACAGTAACACATTAATAGGCATACATATCATTAATTAGATATTGAACTCTCAAGCAAAGAAAAATTTAGCGTCTAAACCTTAAGATAATAGAACACGGTTAATTTGAGTCCAAGTTATCTTTGATGAAGCTAATTCTAGCAACATTGAAGCTTTTGCCTAATTTGGCAATCATCCCATAGTACGTGTTATATTTCTTTTTTTGCGTACATCTTAAGAAATCACTCTTCTAGCTAGTTTGGTAAATACTACTAGTAATTTTAGGCCACGCTAAGCTAATTTTTATCTAGTCTAGATGATGAAATTGACTTTATAATTATCTCTTAATTATTTATTTTTTAACTTTTGATTTTCGCTCACATGCTACACAAATTTTTACTATCAAACATTTTAGAGATATCAACTTCTTAAGGTATCTAACAGTAAAATATTGTTTTTTTAAACATATAATACTATTTGTTTTTAACATTAAGTTAATTAATGGCTACGTACGATCTAAAGATGAATTTAAAATTTAAAGTATATTTAGTTTTTCTTTTTCTTCTTTAAGTTCCTCTATCATAGAAGAAGTTTCATTTCACTCGCCTATATATTTAGAAAAAAGATTTGCAATGAATATCCACATGGACCACAACTTTGAAATATTAGTCCTTCAAATCTAGACATCCCGACTCAAAATAAGCTAGGTAGACGGTAGATATCAATTTAAAGGGGGGAAATAAGCAAACATAAATCCGTTCAATTTAATCAAGTTTGGGCACATTATTGATCTTTTTATTTATTACCTTGACTTCTTTTAATTTGACTTAATTCAAATCTTAAAAGTTATATTGATATATAATCTAAATTTATCAATAAAAAATCTTGTCTTATAACTGTTATTACATTGACATATTTGATAAATTTCAAAACATTTATGAAGGTTAAATATAATATTTAAATTTAGGATAATTAATTGTACATAATATTTATGTGTTTTTATTGAAAAAATCAATTCGTTGAGGATGTTGAACTAATGCAATGTATAAATTTTGTATAAATAATGTATATGAATATATATACATTTATGATACATAGTTATACATCATATATACATGGTTATATAATATCTACATATACATACGACCATTTTGTTGAATTTTTTGTTGCCTATATAATTACTAATTTTTTTTTATAAATACCTTATAGATACAATGTATTTTTTTTATCGAGGGATTGGAATGAACACTATCACCCTTCCTAAATCCACCCATTACACAAGATTTATATATATATATATATATATATATATACACTAAAATTGAATGTATAAGTCTGTCACAGAGTTATATTTTATTTTTAAAAATAAATCGTAATATAAAAATATTTTATAGTAATTTCCATAATATTAAATAGTTAATTCATTAATAATTTAAGTATAACTTACATAAATCACATAGTGTAAAGAGTAAATTACATCTTATCCCTACTCTTTTTCTACTTACAATATTCCCTTAAATTTGTACCTTTCGGAATAAGTCACCATGCGGATATATTAATTCACCACCCGAATACATTAATTCTAATACAAGAAGAATCCTTGCGCTAAAAAAATAATTAATAAAATCTGAAAATTTATTTAAAACTCATAAATTACGCTTACGTTTCTTCTTACTCTCAATCATACAGAGGCAAATCTAAAACGAAGAAATTTCAAATTTCAAATTGCTCCCTCCTTGTTCAGCGAAGAAACTTTTCAGATTTGATTCAAAAAAAATTGTCGAAATTTTGAGTTAGCGAGGTGAGCTATGAAGGATACAAAAGTGATGGAATTGTTGTTGGACAAACGATTTCCTTTTGAATCTTCAAGTTCATCGAAGATCCTTTCAATTTTGATTCAAGTTGTTTGGATTTGCTACGTATACCCTCTGTTTTTTAATTTTTTAATTTGTATTGATATATAAGTCGTGATACATTATTGATTACAAATTGATACATTACTAGTTTGATGTATATGTAATGTGTTTTTAGATCCCGAAATTCTTCTTTCCATTCTTCCCAAAAAAATCTCAATTTTTGAATCAAACTTGTCGACAAATTGTACTGATACAACATGAACATGTTGATCTTGTTGAGACATTCCAGAATCTAAGGTGAAGTATGAACGATACAAAAGTGATGGAATTGTTGTTGGTCAAAATATTGATTTGTGAATCTCAAATCAATCATTGCAACTGAATTAGAGATCGATGAGTTGAGGAAAAAATTGGAGATCTGATACGTCGTTGAGGTGAAGAAATAAGAGTTTGAATTTTCAATGTATCTGTTATGCATTGATACAACAAACAAAAATGTTGAAGAGATGCATAGCTTTGATGGATCATTCATACCTTTTATAATGTTGTGTAATCGTTTTTTGAATTTTGTTTTCGAGATGGATAATTGTGTATTTGTTCATACATGATTTAACATATGTGTTAATGTGCTCCATATTTATTGTATCAGATACATAACTGCAAGATCTTCACATTTTGCCTCAAACTAAACAAACTTTTGACAATACTATTTATGTATCACCATTTATGAATTTGATACATACTTATGTGACACTTTAATGTATCATATATAAGTTAATAAGTATGAGATTCATTGTTGTGTGTCAAGATCACCATTATGTAATCATGACATGCTGTTATATATTAATTTCTTAATCATTTTCTTAGATGTCTATCTATAATAGAAAAAAGACAGTATCAACATATGCATATATGAATTTGTTTTGCCACACATGTTTAGCTATGAAAATAGTAAGGTTTATGTATCACACATATGATTTGGTATTGTGTACGGAACATATCCTTCTAAATTTGAATAAGGTAGAAGATACATATCCACACCTAGATACATGATAAATGATACATTTCGTAGAAGTTTTGTATCAAGTATTAAAACTAATTAAGGTTATGTATCAAAACTAATATTTGAAAATGATACACTGTGAATGATAAAATTGTAATGTATCGTAGTGTTGAAACAAAGGCATTATACATTTATTAAGAAATAAAATTAACTAGATACATTAAACATCTAGTTAATGTATCAAAAAAAGATGAACAAGAAAAAATCAACAAAAAAAATCAACAATCTGATCTGTTTCGACTTTTCCTTCTCAACATTCACTTTAGAACTTTAGAAGACGAATGTACATTCTTCTTCTCCTTATCCTTCTCAACATTTACTCTTGTATCTTGTTTTCACTGTTAACAATGACGTCATCCATGGATTTCGATTCAAAGACCTTACTAGAGCCACCAGTAGATCATTTTTTTCCGCTTTTTTGAGCGTTTTTCCACAGTCGATTTAGAAGTCAAAGATACTTCCTTCTTCGACTATTTGGGTAAGCCAATATTAAAATATGGACCTTCATCCATATGTATCAACGATTTTTGAAGATGTAAAAATAAATAAAATGAAAACTGAAGTTATGAAAAGAGATCTACCTTTTGAATAACTTGAAATCATTAATTGGAAAGAGAAAAGATTTGAAATTCAAAAATGGATTGATGGGGTAACTGTGGAGAGATTTTTGGTGTGAAAAAGGGAGAAAAAAATTGCGGGAATTATGTATCCGTCAGTTTTTTGTTGCGCTAAAAAATAAAGAATTTTGAAAAAATTTAGAACTGGTAGGAAATAATGGAAATTATGGGGGGGGGGGGAGTAGGTATATAGGTAATTTTTTCATAATTTAATGAAAAATTATATCACTAAATGTAGCCCTCTTAGGGGTATCTTAATAGCTCAGCTGATTAACTATCTGAACTCCTACCTTATTGGTGAGGATTCGATTCTCCACATTATAATTCCCTCCCTCATTTATCCTATCCCCAATTTTTATTTTTATTTAAAAACTAATCATAGCCCTCTCACACTATCATAATAACCACTTACCCTACATATTTCATTATCCGCTATATATAAGTGCAAGGATCCATACATCAATTACAAGTTGCACTTTCATAGTACTTAATTTTGGTCTTCTAAATTAGCCACAAAAAAAAAAGCTTTGGTGATGGAATCACGTACAATAGAGCAGTTCCAAGGCAAGACTATTTTGATTACCGGTGCTACCGGTTTCCTTGCAAAGAGTACACTCTCTCTTGATCTCGATCTACTCTCTCCATATATCGATTTGTTTAATTAAAGTACTGATTAAATAACTCCTTATAATTAAATTAATTTCTTTTTTTTATATTACTATATGTACATAGTTCTTGTGGAAAAGATACTTCGAGTTCAATCGAATGTGAAGAAACTCTACCTTCTCATAAGAGCTTCAGACAACAACTCTGCTAGACAACGCTTTACCAATGAGGTAATTAAGCTTATAAGGACCAAATTAGTTTTCATTTGATCGATAATATTATTTAATTGCAAGCATTTTTTTTATTTTTTTTTAACTCACTTATTTGACACTCCTAATTCACACAGGTCGTGATGTCTGGATTATTTAATGTTATAAGGGAAAGGATGGGTACAATATATCTCAGCTCTCTGGTGGAGGACAAGGTGCTACCAATTTCAGGTGACATCTCAAAAAAAAATATGGGAATTAAAAACTCTCAATTGAGAGAGCATATGTTCAAAGAAATTGATATAATCATAAACTCTGCTGCTACCACAAACTTTGATGAGAGGTATATATATATATATACAAATTAATATATTTTTCTAGTTTATTTATAAAAAATATTTGTACACTTCTTTTTTTTTTGCTAATTTTTCATTTCAATTCTGTTTGAATAGATATGATATCGCAATGAATATAAATGTAGTCGGGGCCAAGAATGTCCTCAAGTTTGCTAAGAGTTGTAAAAAAGTAAAAATGCTTCTTCATGTATCTACCGGTGAGTTTATAATTTTTCATCTCCGTTCTTATACAAATATTTTAATATATATTATTGATGCATGAAACATAAACTCTTATGTTTTTATATACAGCTTATGTTTGCGGCAAATCAACAGGAATTTTATCAGAAAAATCGTTTGTTATGGGTGAGACGCTCAACAAAAACTCTTATTTGGATATGGATAAGGAAAGGAGCATGATAGCAATCAAATGTAAGGAACTTAGAGCTCAAAATGCGACAGCAAAAGAATTGACAATAGCTATGAAAGAACTCGGCCTACAAAGGTTATTACAAGATGCTCATGAAGTCATATATATATAAAATTAAATTCATTATATGGTGTTAGAAAAAACATAAATTCGCTATTTTTTAAAAAATGACTTTTCACAATAATCAATTTCTTTCATCTAACACTTTTCAAAATAGTCATGCTCCCTATCTGAACATACAATTTTTTTTGTTTCATTTAAAATTCAAATATTAAATTCAATAATTAGACTTACTCCTATTAAATAGGCTAAATGGGCTAGGCCTTAAAAGGACGTTAAAGATGGCTTCTCCAACCAATCCTATTATATTACAACTATCCTAACATATGGTATATATGAAATTTGATCTTAATAATTAAATAGGGCAAGGTTACATGGATGGAAAAACACATATTCTTTCACAAAAGCAATGGGAGAGATGGTTTTGGGACATTTGAAAGAGAATCTACAGATTGTTATCATACGTCCAACGATTATAACTAGTACCTACAAAGAGCCATTTTCTGGATGGATTGAAGGAGTGAAGTAAGTGTTATAATCGTCATTGCGCATATTTTACATATATTATTATATATATTCTCCTCTTTTACTTTTATGTTATTTTTCTAATAACAACAGAACAGTGGATTCATTTCTTTTAGCTTATGGAAAAGGTGTACTGAAATTCTACTATGGTGATCCTAACTCAAAACTTGATGTGGTAAGAAGTAATTTTACTACTTCTACGACTCATGAGCATCAAATATACCTCTTAGGGAGTAGGGACTAAACGTACGTACTACTCGTTGGCTCTGATTAATTCTTGTTACTTACAGATTCCAGGAGATATGGTGGTGAACACAATCCTTGCCGCGGTTATAGCACATGAAAATCAATATTCTCAAGAAGTAGATATTTATCACAGCAGCTCTTCTTTGAACCATCCTCTAAGAAATTCAGACTTAATGCTTTACGCGTTTCACTACTTCACGAAAAATCCATGGGCTAATAAAGATGGGAAAACTATCAAAGTGAAGGCTCCTATGCGTCCATTTAGCAGCATGGCTAGTTATCGTAAACACATTTCAACTCATTATTTGCCACTCTTAAAGGTTGCAAAAAGTTTGTGATTATTTAAATTCTACATATAACTAGTATATGAACGAAATTGATCGCCTCAATCATGTTTTTAAATGCTTCAGATGTTAAAGTTTGTGAATCAAGTGTCATGCCATCGCTTTGACAAAACCTATATACTTATGAAAAAGAAGATATATAAGGCTATACGGCTGACTGAACTATACGAACCCTACGTGTTTTTCTTTGGAAGGTATGTGTACGTACGTTATAATTAAGTTACATTCTCTATATATTTTCTCTCGTAATTCCAAGTGTATTTTTCCAATTATATATATAGTGTGTATATAACTGATACACCAACAATATTAATTATAAGCATATATTTTACAGTTTTGATGAGGTTAATACTGAAAAATTAAGATTGGCAATGAAGGAAATCAACATGGATGAAGTGCTTAATTTTGACCCACGTTGCATCAAATGGGAGGATTACTTTATGAATGCTCACATTCTTGGTGCTGTGAAGTACCTCTTCTGAGGATTATGCTTAAGCTTTTAATTTCTGTGTACTTTTTATGCAATATTTTCGTGTCTAAATTTAATAAAAGTGATATTAATTTGGGTTTTATATTCGAACCGACTTTCAATTAATTTTTTTTTGAAATGTTATATTATGAAATTTTAATGATTTAATAAACTGTGGAATCTGGTAGGAAACCTGATCCTATGAGAGACTCAGAGTTCCAGACAAAATGAAGAGGACAGTTGTAAAGCTTCCACCACTAGCACAACTGCAGTGGTTGGTGGGCGACAATAGAGGAACAGAGCCCTCAGCCAATGCCGTTGCACTAGCTAGGACAAACCTAGTTTTTGCATTCGAGAATTTTCCAAGTAAAAGTCATTCTCTCTCAAGGAAAATATTATCATACTCACCAAGAAACCTGATCGAGCGATCTATTGTCGTCTTTTAGTTGATCATATGAGATTATTATTTTGCATTCAAAGTTGTAAGATTTATTCCTGTGTTATAAAGGAATCAGATCATTTAATCGCTGTTTGAAGTTGAGTTGTAGCTAGAGTTAGCTATATTAAGTTCTTGAAGTCTATATTAACTAGGGTTAGTTGGTGTACTAGTGGGCAGTAGAGTTATTGCATGTTTTGTTTCTACGTAACAGAGGTGTTACAAACGGAAGTGAATAAGAGTTTAATTCATAGGTTGCAAGAGCTTGTAATCTGAACCTTAGCTCCTTTGAAGTAATAGATTTGTTGTTGAAATTCGGTGAGACAAGGGACCTGATCCATTGACTTGTGATGGACGCATACACGCCATCACTTATGTAGTAAAAACGTTTTACAAACTGATGTTTAACGCTTAACGAAAGTGTTTGCAACAAATTTTAAAGTGACATAAAATAAATGACAATCACAATAAAATAAGAAGAAACATAACTTTATTAATAAATATGTGGGTATAATTATGTTCCTCCCTTGATTCTACTCTCCTAAGATTTATCCATGATTTTTTTTATTTTTTATTTTTGGTAAAAATTAGAGGTTTCATTTATAACCAAAAAACATGTACAATTTGAGTTCCAGCAGCCTGGACAAGCTGCTCCTACATACAACCAGCTAATTCACTAACATTTACAAGAAAACAAGAATCTTATGAAACTCAACTAGGATATTGTGTTACTCTCTGCAAACACTCCCTCCATTATGTACTATTTATTCCTCTTATATGTATGTGTATCACTATATCCTTAATGATTACTTCAGAGAGGAAAGATTTTTGTTGGAATCAAATGAAATTTCTAACTTGCCACACCTTATGCATAGTCATTGCAAACAGACAGCTAATTATTATCTCAGCTTGACCTCCTCGTCTTCTTGCAACTTGGCTCATCCACTTCACCTCATTTTCCCAGTCTTGTATTTGTCTGTTATACCCCATTCATTGTAGCAACCTCCTCCATATCCTCCTAGTCACATCACATTCAAAGAATAAATGTGAGAATGTTTCTAGGTGTTGCCCACATAAGGCACAATCAAGGGGAACATTAATTCCAAACTTTTGCAATCTCTCAACTGTTGCCAAACGTTTCTGTATAGCCAGCCACAAGATAAACTTATATCTAGGATGTATCTTTGGATGCAGAACAAGATGTTTCCAAGTCACTTTGGGATGAACAGGCAATAAGTTGACATACATTTTATGGATTGAAAATTTCCCTCTATGCTGGACATTTCCAAGTTGTTGATGTATTGTTCCATAGCCTTGTATTCGAGTGATCAATTGTTGTCTAGATTCCAATACCTTTCTCACCACCCATGAAGTTGTTTTAGGGATTTGGACTTGGGTAATATCACCCTTCTTGAGATAATAGTTGTGCACCCATTGAACCCAAAGACAGTCATTTTTCCTATTGATATCCCGTAGTAGTTTTAGAATTGCAGTTGAGTTCCAAATGCATAGATTCACTATATTTAGTCCACCTGCAACCCCTGGCAGGAGATTTATCCATGATTCGAGTGTCGTTAATGGCGTATTTCTCGAACTAGGATAATTTAGATTTGACCTCTATATGAGTATTCCATGACTTTTGTGGAGTATTCGAGATCCTGATCTTTAAAAATACCCAAGACTTTATGGTATATTTTGAGATGTCTTTTAAGGGAATTTAGTATCCTTTATATAGGAATAAACTAAGGTTTAGGGTTGAGTAGCCTCCAAGAATTCTAATTGAAACTGAACACATCTTCTAGAGTCCCAATTCGAATTGAACACGTATCTTGTAGAGTCCGCAAAATTTCAATGTCTATAAATGCCCCCTGCTTCAAGGCTTGTCGGAGTGTAGATTCGATGAAACTCAAGTCTCAAAGACGAGGCTTGAAGTACTCATTCTTCCACCTTTGCAGCTTCAGATTTTCAGATTTGATTTAAGAGAGAAGAGATGAAGGGCAGATTTGGTCCCACTGGGCGTGCCAATTTGTTTGCAACAAATTTTAAACATATGGAAAATAAATACACCACATAAATAAAATCTGAAGAAACATAACTTTATTGATAAATATGCGGGTACAATTTTGTTCCTCCCTTGATTCTACTCTCCTAAGATTTATCCATGATTCGAGTTCCGTTAGTGGCGTATCTCTCGAACTAGGATGATTTAGATTTGACCTCTATATGAGTATTCCATGACTTTTGTGGAATATTCGAGATCCTGATCTTTAAAAATACCCAAGAGTTTATGGGATATTTTGAGATGGCTTTTAAGGGAATTTAGTACCCTTTATATAGGCATAAATTAGGGTTTAAGGTTGAGTAGCCTCCAAGAATTCTAATTGAAACTGAACACATCTTCTAGAGTCCCAATTTGAATTGAACACGTCTCGTAGAATCTGCAAAATTTCAATGTCTACCGAAAGAATGACAATTTTCTAGCCAGTCTTTCACTCAAATTATTGTAGAAGATTTGCATTTTCAAGTTTTTGTAGTGAGGCAGATTATATGCTAAATTTCGCAAACATTAACATAGAGAAGGGAACTGGGCCTATTAGCCCAATTAAGTTACCATTTCTGTAGTGATATATAAAGTTCACACATAACTATTTTAGCGTCCGTAATTGAAAAATAGTCACATATTCACAAATAAGTAAAAATTAAACTATCCCTTTTTAATACTCATAAAATAAAATTTGAACATAAATATCTCACACTTAAAAAGGTGTAAAAAATCCCCTTGTCAGCTTTTTTGCTTTATTTTTATAATCCCTACGACTTATTTGTTGGAAGTTCGAATTTCATCATTTTTTCATCAAATTCACCAAAAAATTTCATGATTAATTCTAACAAGAAAAAAATGATAAACTCACTATATTAATTATTATTTTCTTAATAGATTTGTTAAATAAAAATTTGACAAGTAACTAGGGACACAAAAAAAAGTAAAACTATGGGGTGGAGGGTCACTATTTAAAAAACGAAAAGAAATCAGAATGCTGATGAGGAATTGAATATTCATTTGTCATTAGAGAGTGGAAAGAATCAAATCAAGATCATATCAACATCGATATGCTTCACATATCAAGTTGGAAAGAAAGAGACAAATTCTTTCGATTGTGAAATTATCTTATGAGATTATATAGTAAATCAAGAATACTTTAATTATCTATCGGTAAAAAAAATGTAATAAGATAGTTAAGATCTCTCCTCCTTATAATTAAATTTTTTGGATTCGACACGCTTAAAAGTATCATCATATATCTAATATTTAAAAGTTTTTGCGTGCTTACTTGATCTTCATATTTTAAACTCCTTTTTAAAATATTCGCCATAACTTTTTCACAAGAAATATAAACTTATATGTAAAAATTCAATAAAACTATAACAAATTGTAGATATGAATTCATAACTTTAAAAATATAATGAGTTGATACTAAAAAAAATTTAAATATTAAATTTATAAAATTTAAATCTCGAATAAATCGTTTTGGTTCTAATTGGGCAAAATCATTTTTCGAGCTCGTGAATTGGCGCTGATTCAACAGGTGCATTGAACCTCACATAACATATTGTGCATGTAATTATCAAAGCAAATAATTTTTTATTAACATAAATATCTTCCTGCATGCATTCCTCTTTAATTACATTATAATCTGTCACATGAGAAATTAAATAAAAGAAAAATAGATTAAAATAGTATAAAAGAAAAGAAAATAAACGGATAAGTCAAAAAGAAAGGTATGGGGATTGGGAGATCACTATTTAAAAACTAAAAGAAATCAGAATGATGATGAGATTAGAAAGAATCAGATCAGGATCATATCCTTCACATACCAAGCTGGAAAAAAGGAGACAAAACAATTCGATTAGAAGTATCTCATGAGATTATATATAGTATACCAAATACATCTATATATAAAAAATTTAATAGGATAAATAAGATCTCTTCATTCTCTAAAAGATTTCGTGTTTGAGCCCTTAAATATTATGTATTTGTCCATCAAGGATGTAGTAGGATGTATAATATCTCTCCATCTTATAACTAAAGATTTGGGAATCGAATGACAGAAATAGAGAAATTCTTGATAACAAAACACTTTTAATTAATAAGTATTTATTTTTTCAGAAAATTACTTTTTTTTCTTGATTTCAATTTTTTTTTCCGACAATTGAAATAATTAATTATTATTACTTGAGTGATCATCTAAGAAATCGACTCATTTTATATAACATGAATTTAAATTAATCGGATCAATGATTATCAAATACCAATAGATATAACAACAATAAAATATCGATCATAAATCTTGCTTACTCATTTTTAAGTGGCTTCTCACCTCATACAAGAATATAATGTATACGTACAAATATATATAAGGTGAATCGTATCTCAATTATTAGTGAATCCAATTAATAAAATAAACAATATACTAGTAGTTGAAAATTATGTCATACATGAACTCATCGATTTCATAACTTATTAAGTGCATCAATTACAACATTGATGGACAGACAGATCACTGCTCACTATTAGTGAATTAATCATGTAAATCTTTGTTGTTATCCAATCAAAGTAAGTTAAATTTGTCTCAAAGTTGCATTGTCGACATCATGATATATATGTTATTTTTTTCAGAAAAGAAATAAAAATCAATACAGCTTATTACAAAATAAATTAAGAAGATACTCCGTACATAACATATACAATATATTAAAATCCACTTAAACACTTCTTTCCACTTATGGTCCACTTGTTAAAGCACATTTTTTCAGTATAAAGCATAACACTATTATTATATTATATTATACTAAGAGTGATATTTCATCCCAAAGCACAATTCACGATTCTTCAACATCAGTAGGCCCGTTACAAAAAGACCATGATATAAATCCACTTAACTCTATAAAAGAAATAGAGAAAGGATAAATTAAGAAAAAAAACTATATAATTAGATATACATCACTATCATATATACTATCGCTATTTATACTTTTAAAACATGACGTATTTTATCACTACTTAAGATAATCCTACGTATATCAGATACACTAAAATAAAGAGAGAAACGAGTGAGATTGGGGAGGGAGGCGAACGAGATTCGTATAAATCACATATACATGTTCTATAATTCTATATGTATCTGGAGTGATCCTTATACATTTGAGATACCAGATACATGAGAGAGTGACGAGCGAGATGGAAGAGGCGAGGAAAGCAAGTGAGATTTGCTATGTATCTCAGATACATATGAATCCACTTGGATACAATGTATCTAGAGTACAAATTATAGCTAAATTTGACCCCTTCTATATGAAATACATGTATTTGCACGTATTTGGAGGCACCAAAATCTAGTAAGATAAGTAATATTGTAAGCTAAAGTATATTTAAATAATTAGTTTCTAAGTTAATGAATTTTTTGTAATATTGAAAACTAAAGTATATCTAAATTATTTATTATATGTATTCATGTTTACACCCAACTAATAAATACAAGTCAAGTTTCTTCATTTTAATATTTGATTAGTAAGATTAAATTATTCAGTTTAGTGTGAATCAGGGGCGGACCTATGAAGAGCAGTGGGGGTGCCACGCCACCCCCGAACTTCGACGGAAACTCTATATATACATAGGTATATATACATAATATTTATATAAATATTAAGTGTGCCACCCACAGATCAAAAGTGGCTTGTGGTGCCATGGTAGGAGGGCAACTTTAGAAGGTTGAGGTTGTGGGTTCGAATCCCATTTGAACCTTTTTTTTTTGAAAAATTGCTGAAGACGTTTTTTAAGTGAAAAAAAGGCTCCAAGCCCCTTTGTTTTAAAGGAAAACAGCTGCACATTATTTTATTTTATTTTTAATTGTTATTGACTTAAATTAAATTAATTACATTACTCCTTTGACTTAGAAGTGTTCTCTCTCTCTTCAACTATTTTCAAACCCTTCTTCCTC
>JAJOOS010008038.1:0-12494 GCA_029582725.1 Solanum chiquidenum | reverse complement strand
CGTCGCGAACAACATGTTTTCTCCTTGGGGGATCTAGTCCGCAACGCGGAGCCATTCCCTCCAAGTGCAATTCGCAAGCTGCCTTGGCAGCTTGCTTGGCCAAGGTTGGGGTCCGCCTCGGGGCCCCTTAGGGTGGCTCCGTGGTGTCTTATTCGAACGTTTTGACCCTATAAATATATATTTACCTAATTTTAACCTTTTTACAAGATTATACGATCATACGACACTTCCAAACCTGCCCAAAACCTAAGGACACACTAGGACACATTCTTCTCTAGTTTCCGGATGTCTTGGTCGCTTCTTGATGTTTAGACTTGAACTCTTCCAAACCAAGTCAATTACATTAATTTAGGTTTATAAACATCATTTTAACTATTTTTTAGTCATTATTCATAAGGTGAGGCTCTAACTTAAGTCTTAGAAATTTCGGGGTGTTACACTTACTTAGTGTAGATCCAGTACTTTCACAATTGATCCTCTTAAATCTTCTCAATTATGATAATGGAGATATATATCACCAAAATAGTATAGAAAGGGTCGGCGATTTCCTCGACCGATCAGGTAAAATGTGAGGACATCATTGATGCCTCTACTATATGAAAAGTTCATTTATCAATGTTAAGAATTAGTACAACTCCCATTAAAAGAGTTCTTAAGCGAAAAAAAGGTAGATCCGTACTTTCTAAAAAATGAAGGTAAAATCAATGCATATGTTAGGATCGTACTACAAAATATGTGAAAGAGTTTCAATGCAATGCATGCCATCACTAACATCCAAGCAACCTAATATACACAACCATATATCACCTTGCTCCAAGGACATAGAAACCCAACCTAGAATCTAGCTGGTCCTCAACCAAGGCCTCGAGCACAATAATATTCCAACACACACAAAAATAGCATCATAATAAGATCACTAATATTCAATAAACAAAGGGAATTATGAAGGATCAAAAAATTGAGAAAGAAACTCAAAGATATTCACACTTACCCTAAGGTACTACTAAACACAAAACACAACTAATGACAACCCACATGTAACACCCCGCAACTAGAAAGAGCTAGAATTAGAAAGAGTCATTTTTTGGAAGAATGAAAAATCTGGAAAATTTGACAAAATTAAGTTAAGTATGAGTTGTAGATCAACTTCAAACGACCATAAATACTACCTCAGGATGATTTAGGTGTGCTAAAAGATATCATAAGAAATATATTTGAATTATATTTCCAACGCCACCAAGTTTGCACGATTGCGAGTTCGTATGAGGGAGATATGCCCATTTGAAATTGGGTTGTCTAGATAAGGATAGTCAAAACCGGATTTTAGAAGGGCATTATGTTCTTTTCACTGCCCAATTAGTTAAATTCGTTATTGGTAATAAAGTTGGGGTCTCAAATGATTGGATTCAGTTTACTCTATTGAAACTAAGTTAGGGTTTTGAGAGAAGAGAAAAGAAGAGGAGAAAGAGAAGAAAAAGCAAGGAAATCGCTAAGTTCTTGAAGAATTGCTTGTAGATTTCGTCAAGAGAAAATCCCTACGAGGTATGTGAGATCACATAACGTTGGGTTAGTTCACCCACGCTCCAACCATGATTTATTTCAGAAAATTTATAATTTTGAATGTTTAGAAATTGAGTTCTTGATGGATTTATTTGAAGTTTCTATTGGGTTTTTGATTGTTGGAGTTGTTGAGGAGTTCTTGATTTAGATTCATGAAATTAGGTGTCGTTTTGAGTAGATTCTTGCATATTTTGATTATGTAGTTGAATCTAAGTGTTTGGTGAAAGACCCAATTGAATTTAGAGGATTTAGAGTTGAAAAACGAGCAAGAAAAATTGGGGAAAATCTAGGGAAAGGAGTGGGGTGCCGCGCCAGCCATTGCACCCCAACTTCAGTTCTAAAGTTTTTCCTCTGGCGCCCCGCGCCACTCAGAGCGCCAGGGATGCCAGATCATCTACTTTTTCCCACTTCTTTTTGTACTAGTTCCCTTGAAACGTCCCTACATTTCCTAGTTGATTTTTACACTCTATGGTACAACTAAACAACATGAAATCATCCATATCATGAGATCATGAGCCTTGAATCTATAATTCAATTCAAGAAACGTTAAGAGTCAAGTCAAAAGAAGTTCATAGAGTTTTCCGAAAGTCTTTTACAAAAAATTTAACTTTGTTTTAAGACTTGAGTTTTAAGTTGAGTGAAGAGTAAAGATTGAAGTTCATTTATTCAAAAGAGTATATCGGGACTATGTATTCCCAAAGACTAAAATGTTTTCACATTTAAACAAGAAAAGAAATTTTTATTTCTAAAAGAGCCTTTGAGCTAGTTTTCAGTAATAGAAAATACTTTCACAATTAAGAAAAAGAGGAAACTTTGATTTCCAAGAGGACCCTTTGAGCTAAGTTTTGACCAATTATCTCAAACCATAGAAAGAAGTATCGTTTTAAACACAATAACTAGTATTATATTTTGGGAGTAGTATTGAGCACCGATATGGGGGAGAGTTCAGACAACTCCCAGCCCCCATAAACCATGTAGCCATCATGGGTAGAAAAGGGACATGCTTTTTAGATGATTCTTTAGTGCTTTTTACCATAGACTAGTGGATCCACTTAGTAGTCAGGTTCTATACCCTCGGCAAGGTATACGACAACCCTTGCAGTGTGAGGAAAAATAATGTATCGTCACAATAGTTCTTAAGTGATGGTTGTCAGTTAGAGAAACTCTCACAAAAGTATTTTGTATTTTTATATACATTCCAAATTTTATATTGTATCTTTGCATACATAGAGAGTTACTGTCGTATTTCTAAATACACAGAGTTGATATCCATCTTTTAAAGATTTTCTTTATACTGCACTTATTTGTATTGCTTATATTAAAATAAGTTCAGTTTAGTTCAGTTGAGTTGAGTTAAGACCAGGTTTGTTCTTTCAGTTTCTTTCAAGCTTATGTCTTGTTTTAGAATTCCCTGTGCATGCTCGTACATTCAATGTACTAATGCCATTTGGCCTGCATCTTTTTATGATGCAGATACAGTTAACCAGGATCAGCATCCAGTGCATCATAGATTCTAGTTGAGCTCCAGAGTTGTTGGTGAGCTTCCTTGCTTTTGGAGGATCCCTTTTATTGCTTTCAGTATTTTAGTTCATTAGGATGGCGTGGGTCTTGTCCCGCCATCCATCTCAGTTTTAGAGGCTTCATAGATAGATAGTTAATAAGTTCATTTGTGTTTACCTTATTATTGGTTTATGTTTTGAGACTTGAGTTGCCATTTTGGCTAGTTGAATGCTTCTTTTAAAGCATTCTAAGTTTATTTCATGAGTTCATCTTTTGAGACTATGTTTCTTGTTATTTAAGTCTTCCGTTGAGTAGTAAGCCAGGCCAAGGGTTTGCTTAGGGTAAACAATAGTTCTCGAGTGCCAGTCTTGTCCAGGTGTAGTCTCAAGGAGTGACAAAGTTGGTATCACAGCACAGAGTTCAAGAGTCTTAGGGAGTCGATGAAGTTGTGTATGTAGAGTCCTAGTTATCGGTGTTAAGCACACCACATCTATATTTAGGAGGCTACAACACTTAGGAATGTTCTCACTTTTTTCATACACATTTTGTGCAATAGAGTTTATATCTGAAAAGTTTCTTCTAACTCATACTTGCGCTTGTCTTTCAGATCATGCATCCACGAAGAGCAGTCAGAGGTTTTCCGGCTAGAAGGAATGTTGAAGCACAGGAACAAGGGGTACCTAATACACCATAAGTGCAACCCCAAGGAGGGTCACCAAAGTCAAATTCCATAAATCTATCCGGATGTTGAGCCAAGTTGTGACCAACCAAGATGAGCAACTGAGAGGGGAACGACAGGAAGTGGCTGAAACTTCATGGATCTGAGAGTTCTTAAGGATGAATCCACCAAACTTTACATGTTCAAGTTTAACTGAGGATCCAGAATATTTTATTGAAAAGCTTCAGAAGGTTTTTGAGATCATGTATGTTGTTGATGCTGAGAGGGTAGAATTAGTTGAATACCAAATGAAGGGTGTTGCTAAAATATGGTTTGATCAATGGAAGAAGAACCGAGTTGAGGGAGCACCACCTGTGAGTTGGGCTTGTTTTTAGGAGGCCTTCTTGGGGCGTTTTTTCCCCCGAGAACTGAGAGAAGCAAAGGTACGAAAGTTCCTCACTCTTAAGTAGGATTCTTTGAGCGTTTATGAGTATAGTCTGAAGTTCACACAAATTTGTTGGTATGCTCGAGAGATGGTTGAGGACATGAGGAGCAGGATGAGTTTATTATTTGGTGGGTTGTCTCGCCTGTCAAGCAAGGAAGGCAAGGCAGCTATGATGATAGGGGATATGGACATAGCAAGGCTAATGATCCATGTGCAATAAGTTGAGGAGGACAAGGTGAGGGATAGGGAATAGTTTAAGAATAAGAGGGCTAAGACATCAATGAATGAGTCCGGGTAGCAAAAGAGTAATGCAAACTGGTGTTCCTTCACACAGAAACAAAAGGTACCTGCTCCATCATCTTATAGTGCACCTGCACCAAAGAACAAATAGTCAGAATTTCAGAGCTAAACCTACCTATTCTAAAATTAGTATGGAAAAAAGGGGTAGTAAGCCTCCTCAATGTGCTAAGTGTGGAAGCAACCACTCAGGGATGTGTCGTTATGGCTCCACTGGTTGCTTTAAGTGTGGCCAGAATAATCATTTTATGCGAGAGTGCCCAAAGAACAAATAGGGTAATGGTAAAGGGGGGCAATCTAGCCCAGTTTTGTTCGGTTGCTCCACTACACAGAGCTGCATCTAGAGGAGCTACTTCTGGGGCAGGCGGAGGAGGAAACCGTCTTTATGCTATTACTAGTTTTAAAGAGCAAGAGGATTCTCTAGATGTTGTCACTGCTATGATCCAAGTATTTAACTTTGATGTTTATGCTTTGCTAGATCTAGGATCGAGTTTATCCTTTGTAACTCCATATATTGCGATGAATTTTGATATTCTTCATGAGAAACTTAGTGAGACCTTCAGTGTTTGTACACCATTTGGTGAGTCTATTCTAGCAAAAAGATTATATCGTGATTGTACCGTCTTCGTCCATCACAAGAGCACCATGGCTGATTTAGTTGAGTTAGACATGGTAGATTTTGATGTTATTCTTGGAATGGGCTGCCTTCATGCTTGTTACGCCTTAGTTAAATGTAGAACTCGAATTGTCAAGTTCCAGTTTTAGAATGAGCTAGTCTTGGAGTGGAAAAGTAGTTCAGCAGTGTCTAAGGGTCATTTTATTTTGTATCTTAGGCAAGAAAGTTAGTTTCCAAGGGGTGTGTCTATTACTTAGTCCAAGTTACTCTAGTGTTGAGATACCTCATATTCAGTCAGTTTCAGTAGTAAAAGATTTTCCAGAAGTCTTTCTAGATGATCTTCCTGGAGTCCCTCCTAAGAGAGAAATAGATTTCGGTGTATATATTCTTCCCGATACTCATCCTATATCTATTCTGCCATTTAGAATGGCACGAGTAGAGTTAAAGGAGCTAAAAGAGCAGTTGAAAGATCTCCTAGAGAAAAGTTTTATTCGACCTAGTGTCTCACCTTGGGCGCTCCGGTCTTGTTTGTGAGGAAGAAGGATGATTCCCTTAGAATGTGTATAGATTATCGTCAGTTGAACAAGGTTACCTTAAAGAATAAGTATCCTCTTCCGATATTTAATGACCTCTTCTATCAACTTTAGGGTGCCACTTGTTTCTTTAAGATAGACCATAGATCTGGCTACCATCAGTTAAGATTAAGGGAATGTGATATTCCCAAGACAGCTTTCAGGACCCGTTATAGTCATTATGAGTTTATGGTCATGTCGTTTGGTTTAACTAATGAACCTGCAGCGTTCATGGACCTTATGAATAGAGTATTCAAGCCTTATTTAGATTTGTTTCTTATCGTGTTCATTGATGACATTCTAATCTATTCGAGGAATGAAGAAGATCATGCTAGTCATCTCAGAATAGTTCTCCAAACTCTAAAGGATAGGGAGTTGTATGCCAAGTTCTCTAAGTGTGAGTTATAGCTTGAGTCTCTGGCATTCTTAAGCCACATTGATTCTGGTGATGGAATTAGAGTTAACATTCAGAAAAAAGAAGCAATGCATAATTGGTCTAGACCTACATCTCCAACTGATATTAGGTGTTTCTTGGGTTTTGCTGGCTATTATAAAAGGTTCATAGAGGGGTTCTCATCTATTTCATCCCCTTCCTCAAAGTTAACTAAGAAAATAGTAAAATTTCAATGGTCTGAAGCTTGTGAGAAAAACTTTCAGGAATTGAAAAAGAGGTTGACTATCGCCCAGTATTGACGTTACTAGAATGTACGCAAGGCTTTTCTGTAGATTGTGACGCATCCAGAGTTGGTTTGGGTTGTGTGTTAATGTAGAATGGAAAAGTTATTGATTATGCCTTCAGACAGTTGAAAGTTCATGAGAAGAATTACCCAACCCATGATCTAGAGTTGGCGTCGTACTATTTGCTTTGAAAATATGGTGTCACTATCTTTATGGTGTTTATGTGGATGTGTCCACCGATCAGAAGAGTCTTCAGTACATGTTTAGTCAGAAAGAGCTTAATCTCAGATAGAAGATGTGGTTAGAATTACTCAAGGATTATGACATGAGTATTCTATAAAACCTAGGTAAGGATAATATTTTTGTTGATGCCTTGAGAAGGTTGTCTATGGGTAGCACTGCCCATGTTGAGGAAGATAAGAAAGAACTAGTAAAAGATGTGCATAGACTTGCACGATTGGGAGTTCGCCTAATAGATTCCACAGAAAGAGGAGTAGTGGTGATGAATGGGGTTGAATCATCATTAGTGTCAGAAGTGAAAGAAAAGCAACACCAAGATCCTATTTTGCATGAATTGAAGGCAAATGTTCATAAACAAAAAGTATTGACTTTTAAACAAGGGGGAGATGGTGTATATAGGTATCAAGGTAGGTTGTGTGTACCAAGGGTGGACGAACTCCAAGAAAGGATCATGGAGGAAGCTTATTGCTCTAGATATTCTATCCATCCGGGTTCTACAAAGATTTACCGTGACTTGAGGGAAGTTTATTGTTGGAGTAGTATGAAGAACGGCATTGCAGAATTTGTTGCTAAGTGTATGAATTGTCAACAAGTTAAAGTAGAGCACCAAAGGCTCGGTGGTATGGCTCAGAATATCAAACTTACAGAATAGAAGTGGGAGATGATCAATATGGACTTCAATACTGTGTTTCCACGGTCTCGCATGCAACATGATTCCATTTGGGTGATTGTCGATAGAATGACAAAGTCAACCCACTTTTGGCCGGTAAAGACTAACCATTCAGCAGAGGACTATGCCAAGTTATACAATCAAGAGATAGTAAGACTTCATGGAGTTCCAGTCTCCATTATTTCAGACAGAGGTGCATAATTTACTGCATAATTTTGGAAGTCATTCCAGAAAGGCTTAGGTTCAAAGGTGAACTTAAGTACTGCTTTTCATCCTCAGAGAAATGGTCAAGCAGAGCGCACTATCTAGAATTTAGAAGATATGTGTTGAGGGCCTGTGTGATTGACTTTAAGGGTAATTGGGATGATCACCTACCTATCATCGAGTTTGCTTACAACAATAGTTACCACTCTAGCATTCTGATGACTTCTTATGAATCTCTTCGTGGGAGAAGATGCAGATATCCTATTGGATAGTTTGAAGTTGGTGAAGCTGGGTTGATAGGACCATACTTAGTTCATCAAGCTATGGAGAAGGTGAAAGTTATTCAGGAAAGGTTGAAAACAGCACAAAGTCATCAAAAATCCTATACAGATCTTAGGAGAAGAGACTTAGAGTTCGAAGTAGATGATTGGACTTACTTGAAAGTTTCACCCATGAAGGGTGTTATGAGATTTGGTAAGAAGGGGAAGGTTAGTCCCCGGTATATTGGTCCTTACAGAATATCCAAGATGATTGGCAATGTAGATTATGAGTTGGAGCTACCACAAAAGTTAGCACCAGTTCATTCGGTGTTCCACATTTCCATGTTGAAAAAGTGTATGGGCGATCCTTCATTTATCATACCAACTGAATATATTGGTATGAAAGATAGCTTATCATATGAGGAGATTTCTGTTCATATTCTAGACCACCGAGTTCGCAAGTTGAGAACGAAAGAGGTATCATCAGTTAAAGTCCTGCGGAGAAATCAGTTTGTTGAGGAAGCCACTTGCGAAGTTGTGGAGGATATGAAGAGATACCCATATCTCTTCTAATCCGGAGAAGATCCAAATTAAGGTACTTATCCTTTTTCTTGGTATTTATTTATTAGTTGACATGTTGTATTTGCATTTTGCTTGTTGGGTGTTTGAACTGAATGTTATATGTTACGCCCTTAGCCTGTTAAGATTGATCTCATTCGAGGACAAATGATTCCAAGGGGGAGATATTATAACATCCCTTAACAAAAAATAGCTAGAATTAGAAAATAGTCATTTTTTTAAAGAATGAAATATCTGGAAAATTTGACAAAATTAAGTTATGCATGAGTTAGGATCAACTTGAAACGATAATAAATTCTAGCTCAGGATGAGTTAGGTGTGCTAAAAGATACCGTAGGAAAGATCTTTGAATTATCTTTCCAACTCCGCCGAGTTTGTAGGATTTCGAGTTCGTATGAGGGAGATATACCCATTTGAAGTTGGGTTGTCTAGATAAGGAAAGTCAAAACCGGATTTTAGAAAGGCATTATGGTCTTTTCACTACCCAATTAATTAAATTCGTTTTTGGTAAGTAAGTTGGGGTCTCAACTGATTGGATTCAGTTTACTCTATTAAAATTAAGTTAGGGTTTTGAGAGAAGAGAAAAGAAGAGGAGAATAGAGAAGAAGAAGCAAGGAAATCGCTAAGTTCTTGAAGAATTGCTTGTGAATTTCGTCAAGGTGTGATCCCTATGAGGTATGTGAGATAGCATAGCATTGGGTTAGTTCACCCACGCGCCAACCATTATTTATTTCATTAAAATTATAATATCTAATGTTTAGAAATTGAGTTCTTAATTGATTTGTTTGAAGTTTCTATTGGTTTCTTGTTTGCTGGAGTAGTTGAGGATTTCTTGATTTAGATTCATGAAATTAAGTGTCGTTTTGAGTATATTCATGCATATTTTGATTATGTAGTCGAATCTAAGTGTTTGGGGAAAGACCCAATTGAATTTAGAGGGTTTAGAGTTGAAAAAGGAGCAAGAAAAATTGGCGAAAATCTGGGGAAAGGGGTGGGGCGTCGCGCCAGCCACAGCGCCCCACAAAGTGTTCTGTAGTTTGGGCCCTAGGGTGCCGTGCCAGCCAGTGTGCCCCAACTTCAGTTCTGAAGTTTTGCCTCTGGTGCCCCGCGCCACTCAGAGAGCTAGGGACGCCAGGTCTTCTACTTTTTCCCACTTTTTTCCGTACTAGTTCCCTTGAAACATATCTATGTTTCCTAGTTGATTTCTTCACTCTAAGGTATGTCTAAAAAATATGAAATCATCCATAACACGAGATCATGAGCCTTGAATCCATAATTTAATTCAAGGAGGGTTAAGAGTCAAGTCAAGAGAAGTTCATAGAGTTTTACAAAAGTCTTTTACAAATGTTTTAACTTTGTTTTAAGACTTGAGTTTTGAGTTCAGTGAAGAGTAAAGATTGAAGTTCTTTTCTTCAAAAGAGTATAGCTGATTCTAAGTGTTTGGGGAAAGAATCAAGTTGAAATAGGGGGTTTAGAGTTGAAAAACGAAAAAGAAAAGTCGGAATTTACCTGGGCAGGGGTTTGGGGAGCCTCCCCAGCCAAAGCACCCCAACTGGGGCTCTGAAGTTTGACCTCTAGGGCACTGTGCCAGCCAGAACTCCCCAAGTCACTCCCTGAAATTCAAGGGCTAGCGCCCCATGCCTCTCAGAGCGCCACGGACGAGTGTTCTTCCACCTTTTCCCCCTTCTTTCCTTACTAGTTCCTTAACAACATACCTATGTTTTCTAGTCGATTTCTATATTCTAAGATACGTCTAAACATCACGAAATCATCATTAAAATGAGATTATGAGCCTTGAATACTTAATTTCAAGGAAAGTTAAGAGCTAAGTCAAGAGGTTAAGAGTTAAGTCAAGAGAATTTCATAGAGTTTTCAAAATCTTTCACATACATTTTAACTTTGTTTTAAGACTTACGCTTTGAGTTGAGTAAAGAGTAATATTAAAGTTCATTTCTTCAAATATTATATGGGAACTAAGTATTCCCAAGAGTTAAAATGTTTTCACATTTGAGAAAGAAAGGAAACACCGATTTCCAAGAGAGCTTTTAAGCTAAATTTTGAGTAATTATCTCAAACCAAAGAATTTTTTTTTAAAAAAAAAAAAACATATGATCTGAGTATATTTTGGAGTAGTATTGAGCATCGATATGGGGATGCGAGTTCATAATAACTCAAGTCTCCATAAATAATGTAGCCATCATGCTACAAAAGGATCATACTTTTTAGATGATTCCTTAGTGCTTTTTAGCATAGACTAGTGAATCCACTTAGTTAAGGCGTTCTATATGACGGCAAAGTATAGGACAGTTCTGGCAGCGTGGGCAAGACGATGTATCATCACCTAGGCTAATAGTGGTGGTTGTCGGTTAGAGAAACTCCAACAGTACTATATTACTTTATATGTTAACTGAGTTTTTATTGCATTTCTTTAACAAATTCAGTTGCTACCTCCTATTTAAATGCATTGTATAACTGCATCATTATTGTTGTTTTACTTTGCATTTGAGTTTAGTTATTCGTGAGTTGAGTAAAGCCAAGGTAAGTTTTCTTTTCAGATTCCTTTCAAGATTATGTTTTGTTTAGTATTCCCCTTGCATACTCGTACATTCAATGTATTGATGCCATTTGGCCTGCATCATTTTATTATGCCGACATACGTAACCAGGATCATCATCCAGTGCCTCGTTGATCCAGTTTAGCACTCAGAGTTAGTTGGTGAGCCTCCTTGTTTTTCGAAGGGCTCATTTTTACATTGCTTTCTAGTATGCCAATTGTTAGGATGAGCGGGGGTATTTTCTCGACATCCCTCTTTGTTTTAGAGGCTTCATAGACGAGTAGTTATAGTTCTTTAGTATTTCCATTTTCAGTTGTATACGTTAAAACTTGAGTTTTCATTTTAGGTAAGTTGTTATCTCTTTAAGTTATTGCATGAGTTCTATTTTGAGACTATTTCTTATGTTTAAGTCTTCCGCTGAGTAAGTAAGCTTGGCCAAGGGTTCACTTGGGGCCAACAATGGTTCTCGAGTGCCACTCCCGCCCAGGGTGTATGCTCGGGGTGTAACATGGAAAGCTACATTGATCCTGAAAAGATATTGATATTTTATATGTTCGGTATATGCATGTTTACTTTGTGGTGACTGCTTGTGTATGTTTAACTTACTAGAATAGCCGCGTGATCCTACCAGCACACTGTCATTGTGTACGGATACTGCACTTGCTCTTTGTTTGTTGAGTACTGGGCATCTTCAGGTGGCTACTGAAGGACCTCATTTAAAAGATCAATGGGCAACATCATATTCAAGGGTGAGCCAGTTCTCTTAGGCTGCCATGGGTCCTCTATGCTTTAGTCCACATTTTCAGACTTAGACTTTCTAGTTAGATATTTGTTATGTTTAGTTTTGGGGTTGTACCCCTATTCCTTAGACTTGTGGTTTGTTGGAATTTTGGTACATTGATGTTTTGATAGTCATTTGTTAAATTCCCGAAGTTTATGGGAAATCCTTATTTCATTTCTGCATTTAAACCTGCTTCCGTATCTTTAAATGTCTAGCTTTTGAGTTAGATAATTAGTATTAATGGGTCTCCCACCGGAGGGTTAGTCTGGGTGCTAATCGTGACGGTCTGGGTCGTGACAATGTCGATGTGTCATCATGTTAGAGGATGTTAAATATATGTGTTGAATAGAAGAACAAAGTATTCATAAAGTGATATATCTAAGCTAGGCTTATGATTTGTTTGAGAGGGTCATGATGTTCAGAAGGTTATAAAACTAATTAAATAATGAGGTATAGTATAGTAGGTGAGCAATTGTATTGATATTAGGGTTTACTAATAAACACTAAGCTTGAATTGAGATGAGTATCGTGGTTAAAAGAATGGCAACATGAGAGTTATGATATTAGTCTTGAGATATGATCTGGTAGACTTGACATAGAGTAGGTGAGGAATTGAGATTCTAGTTGTAATAAATATGAGTGGTGCAAGTGGGAGACCCTAACCTTTAGATAAGGACAGTGCAGTGTGGCTAAGTCACAAGAGTAACAAGAGCATTAAGAGGTGTACCTAGAGGGTATGTAATATGAAGAGGTTAAGAGAAACACCTTAGAAAGAGGTCTTCGTACCTGCTTATGGACAGTTTGGTATTCATGAGATAAGCTTCTCCCAAGTGTTAGAGGAAAATAGGATGTAGACCAATTTAGAGATGATGGAATAGGT
>JAJOOS010008037.1:0-15927 GCA_029582725.1 Solanum chiquidenum | reverse complement strand
AGTATTTGCTTAAGTTTTGAGTGGGCTTAGTCCCAATGTTATATTCAAGTATTAGATGGTTTTGAGACATATTGTATAAAGTCTAAAAAGTCTTCCGCCTGCTATTTATTGAAAGTATCTTCGTGTGTGAAGAAAGTTTTAATTCCTTATGGTTTTGGTGTCTATGCGATGAATGAATGCTAAGAGGCTTGTATTAGACCTCTTTGAGGTCGAGTACGCCGGTTACGACTAGGGGGTGCTCCCGGGTCGTGACACTTAAACACTAAATCCTATACTTTAAACCCTAAACCCTAAACCCTAAACCCTAAACCCTAAACCCTATACCCTAAACCCTTAACTCTAAACTCTAAAACCTAAACCCTAAACTCAAAACCCTAAACCCTAAACCCTATACCCTAAACCCTAAACCCTTAACCCTTAACTCTAAACTCTAAAACCTAAACCCTAAACTCAAAACCCTTAACCCTAAACCTAAACCCTTCACCCTAAACCCTAAACTATAAATCATAATTCTAAATCCTAAACCCCAAACCCTAAACAATAAATTCTAAACTCTTAACCCTAAACACTAAATCCATAACCCTAAACCGCAAACCCTAAACACTAAAACCTAAACCATTAACCCTAAACCCTAAATTCTAAACCCTAAACCCAAAACCTAAATCCAAATTGTAAACTCTACACCCTTCACCATAAACCCTAAACCCTAAATCCAAACTCTAAACCCAAAATACTAAACCTTAAATACAAAAATATAAACCCTAAACCCTAAATCCAAGCTCTAAACGCTTAATACTAAACCCCAAACACTAAACCCTATACCTTAAACCATAAACCCTAAACCCTATACCTTTAACCATAAACGCTAAATACTAAACCTTAAACACTAAACCCTATACCCTTAACCATAAACCCTAAACCCAAAACCCTAAATCCTAAATCTAAACTCTAAACTCTAAACCCTAAATCCTAAACCCTTAACTCTAAACCCTAAACACTAAACCTTAATTTCTAAATCCTAAACCGTAACCCTAATCATTAAACCCTAAACTCTAAACACTAAACCCTAAACCCTAAAACATAAACACTAACACTAAACCCTAAACCCTAACCCTAATGCCTAAATCCTCAACCCTAAACCCTAAACCCTAATCCTAAACCCTAAATCCTCGGCCCTAAACCCTAAATCCAATATCTAAATCCAAATCCATAAATCCTAAATTCTAAATCAAAAACCCTAAACCCTAAACACTAAACCCTAAATCCTAAACTCTAAATACTAAACCTTAAACCCTAAACCCTATGCCCTTAACCATAAACCCAAACTCTAAACCCTAACCCCTAAAC
Source organism: Solanum chiquidenum (assembly GCA_029582725.1). Lineage (NCBI taxonomy): Eukaryota > Viridiplantae > Streptophyta > Magnoliopsida > Solanales > Solanaceae > Solanum > Solanum chiquidenum. The sequence goes on along the minus strand of JAJOOS010008037.1, from coordinate 14,580 downwards.
CCTGAACCCTAAATCCTAAATACCAAATCAAAAACCCTAAACCCTAAACCTAAACCCATAACCCAAACTCTAAACCCTAACCTCTAACCCCTAAACTCTTAACCCTAAACCCCAAACCCTAAATCCTAAACTCTAAACCCTAAACCCTAAACCCTACACCCGAAACACTAAGAAGTAAATCCTCAACCCTAAATCATAAGTCTTAATCCTAAACACTAAACCGCAAACCGTAAATCCTACACTCTAAACTCTAAACCATCCATAACCCTAAACCCTAAACCCTAAAACCTAAACCCTAAATCCTTAACCCTAAACCCTAAACCCCAAGCCCTAAACCCTTAACCATAAACCCTAATCCCTAAACCCAAAATCCTAAATCCTAAACTCTAAACACAAAACCCTTAACCTTAAACCTAAACTCTAAACCCTAAACTCTAAACTCTAAACTATAAACCCTTAACCCTTAACCCTAAACCCTTAACCCTTCACCCTAAACCCTTAACCGTAAACTCTAAACCCTTAACTATAAACCCTAAACCATAAATCCTAAACCTTAAACCCTAAACACTAAACCCTAAACTTTAAACCCTAAATGCAAAACTCTAAACCTAAAACTCTAAATACTAAACCCTAAACCTAAACTCTAAACCCTAAACCCTAAACTCTAAACCCTAAATCTAGAACTTTAAACCCTAAACCCTAAAACCTATACCCTAAACCCTAAACCCTAAATCTTAAACTCTAAACCCTAAACCCTACCCTAAACTTAAAACCCTAAACCCTAAACCTAAACCCTACAACCTAAATCCTAAACCCTAAATCATAACTCTTAATCCTAAACACAAAACCGTAAACCGTAAATCTTATACTCTAAACTCTAAACAATCCATAACTCTTAACCCTAAACCCTAAAACCTAAACCCTAAACCATTAACCATAAACCATAAACCCTTAACCATAAACCCTAAACCCTAAACCCTAAACCCTAAATCCTAAATCCTAAACTCTAAACCTAAAACTCTAAACACAAACACTAAACCATAAACCTAAACTCTAAATCCTAAATCCTAAACCCTTAACCATAAACCCTAAACCCTTAACCATAAACCCTAAACCCTTAACCATAAACCATAAACCATAAACCCTAAACGCTAAACTCGAAATCCAAACTCTGAACTCTAATCCCTTAACCATAAACACTAAACCCTAAATCCAAACTCTAAACCTTAAATCCAAAAAGTTAACCCTAAACACTAAACACTAAACCCTAAAACATAAACCCTAAACCTTAAAACATAAAAACCTTAAACCCTATACTCTTCAACATAAACCCAAACCCTAAACCCTAAACCCTAAAACCTATATCCAAAATCTAAACTCAAAACACTAAACCCTAAACCATAAACTTTAAACCCCAAACACTAAACCTTAATTCCTAAACCCAAAACCCTTAACCCTAAACACTAAACACTAAAAGCTAAACCCTAAACCCTATACCCTAAACCCTAAACTCTAAAACCTAAACCCTAAACCCTAAACCTAAACCATACACCCTAAACCGTAAACCATAAATCATAACTCTAAATCCTAAACCCCAAACCCTAAACACTAAATTCTAAACTCTTAACCCTAAACCCTAAATCCATAACCCTAAACCCTAACCCTAACCACTAAAACCTAAACCATTAACCCTAAACCCTAAATTCTAAACCCTAACGCCAAAACCTAAATCCAAACGGTAAACTCTAAACCCTTCACCATTAACCCTAAACCCTAAATCAAAGCTCTAAACCCTAAACACTACACCTTAAATACTAAAATCTAAACCATAAACCCTAAATGCTAACTACTAAACCCTAAACACTAAACCCTATACCCTTAACCATAAACCCTAAACCCTAAACCCTAAACCCCAAATCCTAAATCCAAACTCTAAACCCTAAACCCTAAATCCTAAGCCCTTAACTCTAAACACTAAACACTAAACGTTAAATCCTAAATCCTAAACCCCAACCCTAATCATTAAACCCTAAACTCTCAACACTAAACCCTAAACACTAAAACATAAACTCTAAACACTAACCATAAACCCTAAACCCTAAACACTAACACTAAACCCTAAATCCTCAACCCTAAACCCTAAATACTCAACCCTAAACCCTAAATCCAATATCTAAATCCAAATCCATAAATCCTAAATTCTAAACCCAAAACCTTAATCCCATAACCCTAAACCCTAAACCCTAAACCATAAACCCACCCTAAACCTAAACCCAAAATAAAATCTATAAACCCTACCCGATTAACACTAAATCCAAACTCTAAACCCTAAGCACTAAACCCTAAATCCTAAACTCTAAACCCTAAACACTCAACCCTAAACCCTAAACACTAAATCCTATACATTTAACCATAAACCTAAACTCTAAACCCTAACCTCTAAACCCTAATCCCTAAACCCTAGACCTAAACCCTAAACCCTAAACCCTAAACCCTAAACCCTAAATCCTAAAATCTAAATCCTAAACCCGAAACTCTAAACCCTAAACACTAAACACTAAATCCTCAACCTTAAATCCTAACCCTAATAATTATACCCTAAACTATAAATGCTAAACTCTAAATCCTAAATAAAAAACCCTAAATCCTAAACAAAAAACCCTAAACCCTAAACCCTAAATCCTAAATCCAAACTATAAACTCTAAACACTAAACCCTAAACCCTAAACCCTAAACCTGAACTCTAAATGCTAAACCCTAAACTTTAAACCCTAAACCCTAAATCTAGAACTTTAAACCCTAAACCCTAAAACCTATACTCTAAACCCTAAACCCTAAATCCTAAACCCTAAATCCTAAACTCTAAAACTGAAACTCTAAACCCTAAACTCTAAACCCTAAACCCTAAAGCCTAAACCTAAACCCTAAACCCTAAATCCAAACTCTAAAACCCTAAACCCTAAACTTGAAACTCTAAACACTAAACCCTAAACCCTACCCTAAACTTAAAACCCTAAACCCTAAACCTAACCCCTACAACCTAAATCCTAAACCCTAAATCATAACTCTTAATACTAAACCCTAAATCATAACTCTTAATAATAAACCCTAAACCTTAAACCCTAAATCCTAAACTATAAACTCTAAACCCTAAATCCATAACCCTTAACCCTAAACCCTAAAACCTACACCCTAAACCATTAACCCTAAACCCTAAACCCTTAACCGTAAGCCCTAAACCCTAAACCTGAAACTCTAAATACAAAACCCTAAACCTAAACTCTAAACCCTAAGCCCTAAATCCTAAACTTTAAACCCTAAACCCTAAACCCTAAACCCTAAACCCTAAACCCTAAACTCTAAGCCTAAAACCTAAATCATAACTCTTAATCCTAAACTCTAAACTCTAACCCCTAATTACATAACCCTTAACCCTAAACTCTAAAACCTAAGCCCTAAACCATTAACCCTAAATCCTAAACCCTTAACCATAAACCCTAAACCCTAAACTCGAAAACCAAACTCTAACCTCTAATCCCTTAACCATAAACACAAAACCCTAAATCCAAACTCTAAACCCTAAACACTAAACATTAAATCCTAAAAGAAAAACCCTAAACCCCAAACCCTAAACCCTAACTCCTAAATCCTAAAACATAAACCCTAAACCCTAAAACATAAACCTTAAACCCTTTACCCTTAACCATAAACCAAAACCCTAAACCCTAAACCCTAAATCCAAACTCTAAACCCAAAACACTAAACCCTAAACCCTAAACCCAAAAACCTAAATCCAAACTCTAAACCCAAAACATTAAACCCTAAACCATAAACTTTAAACCCCAAACACTAAACCTTAATTCCTAAATCCAAAATCCTAAACCCTAATCCTAAACCCTAAAACCTAAACCCTAAACACTAAACCCAAATCCCTAAACCCTAAACCCTAAACCGCAAATCCTAAACACTAATCTCAAAACCCTAAACAATAAATCCAAACTCTAAATTCTAAACCATAAATCCTAAACACTAAACCCAAAACCCTAAACCCAAAATTAAAACTCTAAAATCTAAAGCCTTAATCCTAAATCCAAACTCTAAATCCTAAACACTAAATCCTAAATCCAATACTCTAAACACTAAACCCTAAACCCTATACCCTATACCCTAAACCCTAAACCCTAAATCCTAAACTCAAAACCCTAAATCCTAAACTCTGAACCTTAAACACTAAACCATAAATCCTTAACCCTAATTCCTAAACTCAAAACCCTAAATGCTAACCTTGAACCCTAAACCCTAAATCCTAAACCCTAAACCTGAAACCTTAAATGCTAAACCTAAACCCTAAACTCTAAACCCTAAATCCTAAACCCTAAACCCAAAACCCTAAATCCTTATTCCATAACTCTAAACCCTAAATCCTAAACCCTAAAACCTAAACCCTTAATCCTTTACCCAAAACTATAAACCCTAAGCCCTAAACCATAAACCCTAAACCCAAAATCCTTTACCCAAAACCATAAACCCTATGACTTAAACCATAAACCCTAAACCCTAAACTCTAAAACTCTAAACCTTAAATCATAAACTGTAAACCCTAATGCCTTACCCCTAAAGACTAAGACCTAAACCATAAATCCAAACCCTAAACGCTAAACCCTAAATCGTAAATCCTAAGCTCTAAACCCTAAAATCTAAACCGTTAATCAAAACTCTAAACACTAAACCATAACCCTAAACCCTAAACCCAAATCCCTAAACCCTAAATCCAAAACTTTAAATGCTAAACGCTAAAACCTAAAACCAAAAACCTAAACCCTATACCCTATACCCTATACCTTATACCCTATATCTTAAACCCTAAACCCTACACCCTAAATCCTAAACCCCAAACCTTAAACCCTAAATCCTATAGTTTAAACCCTAAACCCTACAACCTATACCCTAAACCCTAAACCCTATACCCTAAATCCTAAACCCTTAACTCTTAACCCTAAACTCTTAAACCTAAACCCTAAACTCAAAACCCTAAACCCTACACCCTAAACCCTAAACCATAAATCATAAGTCTAAATCCTAAACCTTAAACCCTAAACCCTAAATTCTAAACTCTTAACCCTAAACCCTAAACCCTAAACACTAAAACCTAAACCATTCCAAAACCTAAATCCAAACTGTAAACTCTAAACCTTTCACCATAAACCCTAAACCCTAAATCCAAGCTCTAAACCTTAAATACTAAAATCTAAACCCTAAACCCTAAATACTAAATACTAAAACCTAAATACTAAACCCTATACCCTTAACCATAAACCCGAAACCGTAAATCCTATATCCAAACTCTAAACCCTAAACCCTTAACTCTAAAGCCCAAAACACTAAACCTTAATTGCTAAATCCTAAACACTAACACTAATCATTAAACACTAAACTCTAAACACTAAACACTAAACTCTAAACCCTAAAACATAAACCCTAAACACTAACACTAAACCCTAAACCCTAAATCGTCAACCCTAAACCATAAATCTAATATCTAAATAAAAAACCATAAATCCTAAATTCTAAACCCAAAACCCTAATCCCATAACCCTAAACCCTAAACCCTTAACCCACCATAAACCTAAACCCTAAATCCTAAATTATAAACCCAAAACCCTAATCCCATAACCCTAAACCCTTAACCCACAATAAACCTAAACCCTAAATAAAATCTATAAACCCTAAACCATTTACCCTAAATCCAAAGTCTAAACCCTAAGCGCTAAACCCTAAATCCTAAACTCTAAACCCTAAACACACAACCCTAAACCCTAAACCCTAAGCCCTAAATATTATACCCTTAACCATAAACCCAAACTCTAAACCCTAACCCCTAACCCCTAAACCCTAAATCCTAAACTCTAAACCCTCAACCTTAAACTCTAAACCCTACACACTAAATACTAAATCCTTAACCCTAAATCCTAAACTCAAAACCCTAAATCCTAACCCTATACCCTAAACCCTAATACTTAAACCTTAAACACTAAACCCTAAACCTTAAATTCGAACCCTAAACCCTAAACCCTAATACTTAAACCCTAAACCCTAAATCCTAACCTTGAACCCTAAACCCTAAATCCTAATCCTTAAACCCTAAACTTTAAACCCTAAACCCTAAACCCTAAACCCTAAACCCTAAATACTAAACCCTAAACAATAAAGCCTAAACACTAAACCCTAAACCCTAAGCCCTAAACCCTAAAGTCAGAACCCTAAATCCAAACTCTAAACCCTAAACCCTAAATGGGAAGCCCTAAACTCTAAACCCTAAACCTTATACTCAAAATTTTAAATGCTAACCCTAAACCCTAAACCATAAACCGTAAACACTAAACCTAAACCCTAAACCCTAAATCCAAACTCTAACCCCATAACCCTAAACCTACAACCCTATACCCTTAACCCTAAATCGTAAACTCAAAACCCAAAACCCTAAACCCTTAATTCTAAATCTAAACTCTAAATCCTAAACTCTTATCCCTAAACCCTGAACCCTAAACTTTAAATCCTCAACCCTAAACCTGAAACTCTAAACATAAAATCCTAAATCCTAACCCTAAACTCTAAACCCAAAACCTTAAACGCTAAACCTAAACTCTAAACTCTAAACCCTAAATCCTAAACCCTAAACCCTAAACCCTTAATCCATAACTCTAAACCCTAAACTCTAAAACCTAAACCCTAAATCCTTTACCCAAAACCATAAACCCTAAGCCTTAAACCATAAACACTAAATCGTAAAACCTAAACCCTAAATCCTTTACCCAAAACCATAAACCCTAATCCTTAAACCATAAACCCTAAACCATAAACTCTAAAACTCTAAATCTTAAATAATAAACTGTAAACCCTAAAGCCTTACCCCTAAATCCTAAAACCTAAACCATAAATCCAAACCCTAAATGCTAAACCCTAAATCATAAATCCTAAGCTCTAAACCCTAAACTCTAAACCCTTAATCAATACTCTAAACACTAAACCATAACCCTAAACCCTAAACCCAAATCCCTAAACCCTAAATCCAAAACTTTAAACCCTAAACGCTAAAACTTAAAACCAAAAACCTAAACCCTAAACCCTATACCCAATACCCTATACCCTATACCTTAAACCTTAAACACTAAACCCTATACCCTAAATCCTAAACCCTAAACCTTAAACCCTAAATCCTATACTTTAAACCGTAAACCTTAAACCCTAAATCCTATACTTTAAACCCTAAACCCTAAGCACTATACCCTAAACCCTAAACCTTATACCCTAAATCCTAAACCCTAAACTCTTAACTCTAAACTCTTAAACCTAAACCCTAAACTCAAAACCCTAAACCCTAAACCTAAACCCTAAACCTAAACCCTACACCCTAAACCCTAAACCATAAATCATAACTTTAAATCCTAAACCCTAAACCCTAAACCCAAAATCCTAAACTCTTAACCCTAAACCCTAAACCCTAAACACTAAAACCTAAACCATTCCAAAACCTAAATCCAAACTCTAAACTGTAAACCCTTCACCATAAACCCTAAACCCTAAATCCAAGCTCTAAACCTTAAATACTAAAATCTAAACCCTAAACCCTAAATACTAAATACTAAAACCTAAACACTAAACCCTATACCCTTAACCATAAACCCTAAACCGTAAATCCTATATCCAAACTCTAAACCCTAAACCCTAAACTCTTAACTCTAAACCCTAAACACTAAACCTTAATTCCTAAATCCTAAACCCTAACCTTAATCATTAAACCCTAAACTATAAAAACTAAACCCTAAAACATAAACCCTAAACACTAACACTAAACCCTAAACCCTAAATCCTCAACCCTAAACCATAAAACCAATATCTAAATCAAAAACCATAAATCCTAAATTCTAAACCCAAAACCCTAATCCCATAACCCTTAACCCACCATAAACCTAAACCCTAAATAAAATCTATAAACCCTAAACCATTTACCCTAAATCCAAAGTCTAAACACTAAGCGCTAAACCCTAAATCCTAAACTCTAAACCCTAAACACCCAACCCTAAACCCTAAGCCCTAAATACTATACCCTTAACCATAAACCCAAACTCTAAACCCTAACCCTTAATCCCTAAACCCTAAACCCTAAATCCTAAACTCTAAACCCTCAACCTTAAACTCTAAACCCTAAACACTAAACACTAATTCCATAACCCTAAATCCTAAACTCAAAACTCTAAATCCTAACCCTAAACCCTAAACCCTAATACTTAAACCCTAAACACTAAACCCTAAACCCTAAACCCTAATACTTAAACCCTAGCCACTAAACCCTAAATTGTAAACCCTAAACCCTAAATCCTAAATGGTAAACCCTAAACCCAAAATCCAAACTCTAAACTCTAAACCCTAAACCCTAAATTCTAAACTCTAAGCCCTAAATCCTAAACCCTAAACCCTATACTCAAAACTCTAAACTATAATGCTAAACCCTAAACCCTAAACCCTAAAGCCTAACCCTAAATCCAAACTTTAAACCCTAAACCTTAAATCTTAAACCCTAAAAACTAAAACCTAAACCCTAAATCCTAAACTCTAAACCATAAATCATATACCCTAAACCCTATACCCTAAACCCTATACCCTAAACTCTAAACCTTAAATCCTAAACCCTAAACCCTAAACCTTTAATCCTAAACCCTAAACCCTAAACCATAAATCCAAACTCTAAACCGTAAATCATAAATCGTAAATCGTAAGTTCTAAACCCCAAACCCTAACCCCTTAATCAAAACTCTAAATCATAAGCCATAACCCAAGCGCTAAACCCTAAACCCTAAACCCAAAACCCTAAAATCTGAACTTTAAACTCGAAACCCTAAACTGTTAACCCTAAACCCTAAACCTTAAACCACAAACCCTAAAGCCTTAAACCCTAAACCCTAAACACTAAACCTTAAACTCTAAAACCCAAACCCTAAACATTAAACCCTAAACCCAAAACCCAACCCTAAACTCTAACCCTAAAACCTGCACCCTAAACCCTACACACTCAACCCAAAACCCAAAATCCAAACTCTAAATCCTAAACAGTAAACCCTAAACCCTAAATCCTAAACCTTAAACCCAAAACCCTGAATATTAAACCCTAAACTCTGAACCCTAATCCCTAAACCCTAAACCCTAAACCCTAAACCTAATCCCTAAACCCCATACCCTAAACCATAAACCCTAAACACAACCCTAAACCCTACACCCTCAATCCAAATTCTAACCCCTAACCCCTAAACTTTAAACCCTAAATCCTAAACTCTAAACCCTAAACTCTAAACCCTTAACCATAAACCCTAAACCATGAACCTAAATCCAAACTCTAAACCCTAAACAATAAACCTTAATTACTAAATTCTAAACCCTAAACCCTAAATCCTTAATCCTTAACTCTAAACCCTAAATCCTAAAACCTAAACCCTAAAACCTAAACCCTAAACCCTATGCCCAAAACCATAAACCCTAAACTTTAAACCATAAACCCTAAACCCTAAACTCTAAAACTCTAAACCTTAAACCATAAATCGTAAACCCTAAAACCTTACACCTAAACCCTAAAACCTAAACCATAAATCAAAACTCGAAACGCTAAACCCTAAATCATAAATCTTAAGATCTAAACCCTAAACCCTTAATCAAAACTCTAAACACTAAACCATAACCCTAAACCCTAAACCCTAAACCCTAAACCCTAAACACAAATCTCTAAACCCTAAATCCTAAACTTTAAACCCTAAACGCTAAAACCTAAACCCTAAAACCTAAACCCTAAAACATATACCCTATACCCTAAACCTTAAACCCTAAACCCTAAACCTTAAACCCTAAAGCCTATACTTTCAACCCTAAACCCTAAACACTAAACCCTAAAACTTAAAACCCCAAAACCTAAACCCTATACCCTACACCCTATACCCTAAACCCTAAACTCTAAAACCTAAACCCTAAACTCAAAACCCTAAACCCTAAACCTAAACCCTACACCCTAAACCATAAATCATAACTCTAAATCCAAAACCCTAAACCCTAAACCCTAAATTCTAAACTCCTCCCGTAAACCCCAAACCCTAGACCGTAAACACTAAAACCTAAACCATTAACCCTAAACCCTAAATTCTAAACCCTAAACCCAAACCCTAAATCCAAACTGTTAAACTCTAAACCTTCACTATAAATCATAAACCCGAAATCCAAGTTCTAAACCCTAAACCCTAAACCTTAAATACTAAAATCTAAACCCTAAACCCTAAATGCTAAATACTAAACCCTAAACACTAAACCCTATACCCTTAACCCTAAACCCTAAACCCTAAACCCTAAATTCTAAATCTAAACTCTAAACCCTAAATCCTACATCCTTAACCCTAAACCCTAAACACTAAATCTTAATTCCTCAATCCTAAACCCTAACCCTAATCATTAAATGCTAAACTCTAAACAATAAACCCTAAACCCTAAAACATAAACCCTAAACACTAACACTAAACCCTAAACCCTAAATCCTCAACCCTAAACCCTAAATCCAAAACCATAAATCCTAAATACTAAACCCAAAACCCTAATCCCATAACCCTAAACCCTAAATCATCAACCCTAAACCCTAAAACATAAAACCTAAACCCTAAATCCTAAGCCCTAAACCTGAAACTCTAAACACTAAATCCCAAACCCTAACCCTAAACTCTAAACCCTAAACCCTAAACCCTAAACCCTAAACCTTATACCTTAAACCCTAAATTATAAACCCTAAACCCTAAACCCTTAATCCATAATTCTGAACCCTAAATCCTAAACCCTAAACACTAAAACCTAAACCCTAAATTCTAAACTATAAACCATAAACCCTATACCCTAAACACTAAACTCTAAACTCTAAACCTTAAATCCTAAACCCTAAACCCTAAACCTTTAATCCTAAATCTCAAACCCTAAACCGTAAATCCAAACTCTAAACCCTAAACCGTAAATCATAAATCCTAAGCTCTAAACCCTAAACCATAAATCCAATCTCTAAACCCTAAACCATAAATCATAAATCCTAAGCTCTAAAACCTAAACCCTAACCCCTTAATCAAAACTCTAAACCGTAAACCGTAACCTAAATGCTAAACCCTAAAACATAAACCCAAATCCCTAAAATCTGAACTCTAAACCCTTAACCCTAAATTGTTAACCCTAAACCCTAAACTCTAAACTCGAAATCCAAACTCTAAACACTAATCCCTTAACCTTAACACACTAAACCCTAAATCCAAACTCTAAACCCTAAACACTAAACCTTAAATCCTAAAAGCTAAACCCTAAACCCTAAACCCCAAACCCTAAACACTGAACACTAAACCCTAAATCCAAAATCATAAATCATAAATTCTAAACTCAAAACCCTAATCCCATAACCCTAAAACCTAAATCCTCAACCCCAAACCATAAAAAATAAACCCTAAACCCTAAATCCTAAGCCCTAAACCAGAAACTCCAAACACTAAATCCTAAATCCTAACCGTAAATCCTAACCCTAGAGTCTAAACCCAAAACCCTAAACCCTAAACCTAAACCCTAAACCCTAAACCTTAAACCCTAAAACCTAAATTACAAATCCTAAACCCTAAACCCTTAATCTATAACATTGAACCCTAAATCCTAAACCCTAAACACTAAAACCTAAACCCTAAATCCTAAACACTAAACCATAAACCATAAACCCTAAACCCTATACCCTAAACACTAAACTCTAAACTCTAAACCTTGAATCCTAAACCCTAAACCCTAAACCTTTAATCCTAAACCTTAAACCCTAAACCATAAATCAAAACTCTAAACCCTAAACCGTAAATCATAAATCATAAGCTCTAAACCCTAAACCCTAAACCATAAATACAATCTCTAAACCCTAAACCATAAATTGTAAATCCTAAGCTCTAAACACTATACCCTAACCCCTTAATCAAAACTCTAAACCGTAAACCATAACCTAAGCGCTAAACTCTAAAACCTAGACCCAAAACCCTAAAATCTGAAATCTAAACCCAAAACCCTAAATTGTTAACCCTAAATGCTAAACTCCTTAACCCTAAACCCTAAACCCTAAACCCTAAACCATTAACCCTAAACCCAAAACCCTTAACCATAAACCCTAAACTCTAAACTCGAAATCCAAACTCTAAACTCTAATCCCTTAACCATAAACACTAAACCCTAAATCCAAACTTTAAACCCTAAACACTAAACCTTAAATGCTAAAAGCTAAACCCTAAACCCTAAACCCTAAACCCCAAACCCCAAACCCCAAACACTAAACCGTAAAACATAAACCCTAAACCCTAAAACATAAACCTTAAACCGTATACTCTTAACCATAAACCCAAACCCTAAATCCTAAAACCTAAATCCAAACTCTAAACCCAAAACACTAAACCCTAAACCATAATCTTTAAACCCCAAACACTAAACCTTAATTCCTAAATGCAAAATCCTAAACCCTAACCCTAAACCCTAAACCCTAAAACCTAAACACTAAACACTAAACACTAAACCATAAACCCGAAACCCCAAATCGTAAATCCTAAACACTAATCTCAAAACCCTAAACCCTAAATCCATACTTTAAATCCTAAACCATAAATTGTAAACACTAAACCCAAAACCCTAAACCCATAACCCTAAACCCAAACCCTAAACCCTAAACCCTAAATTAAAACTATAAAATCTAAACCCTTAATCCCAAATCCAAACTCTAAACCCTAAACACTAAACCCAAAATCCTAAACTCTAAACCCTAAACCCTCAACCCTAAACCCTAAACCCTAAATCCTATACCCTTAAACATAAACCCAAACTCTAAACCCTAACCCCTAAACCCTAAACCCCAAACACTAAACCATAAATCCTTAACCCTAAATCCTAAACTCAAAACCCTAAATCCTAACCTTGAACCCTAAACCCTAAATCCTAATCCTTAAACCCTAAACCTTAGCCCTAAACCCTAAACCCTAAACCCTAAACACTAAACCCTAAACCATAAATCCTAAATACTAAACCCTAAACCCTAAACCCTAAACGCTAAACCCTAAACCATAAATCGTAAATCCAAACTCTAAACCCTAAACCCTAAATGCTAAGCCCTAAACCCTAAACCCTATACTCTAAACTGTAAATGCTAACACTAAACCCTAAACAATAAACCTAAACCGATAACCCTAAACCTACAACCCTAAACCCTTAATACTAAATTGTAAACTCAAAACACAAAACCCTAAACCCTTACCTCTAAATCTAAACTCTAAATCCTAAACCCTAAATCCTAAATTCTTATCCCTAAATCCTGAACCCTAAACCCAAAATCCTCAACCCTAAACTTGAAACTCTAAACACTAAACCCCAAATACTAACCCTAAACTCTAAACCCTAAACCCTAAATGCTAAACCCTAAATCCTTAATCCATAACTCTAAACCCTAAATCCTAAGCCCTAAAACCTAAACCCTAAACCCTATACCCAAAACCATAAACCCTAAACCTTAAACCATAAACCCTAAACCCTAAACTCTAAAACTCTAAACCTTAAACCATAAACCGTAAACCCTAAAGCTTACCCCTAAACCCTAAAACCTAAACCATAAATCCAAACTCTAAACGCTAAATCCTAAATCATAAATCCTACGATCTAAACTCTAAACCGTAAACGCTTAATCAAAACTCTAAACACTAAACCATAACACTAAACCCTAAACCCAAATCCCTAAACCATAAATCCTAAACTTTAAACCATAACCGTTAAATCCTAAACCTAAAACCTAAACCCTAAACCCTAAACCCTAAACCCTAAACCCTAAACCCTAAACCCTAAACCCTAAACCTTAAACCCTAAACCTTAAATCCTAAATACTATACTTTAGACCCTAAACACTAAACCCTAAAACCTAAACCTAAACCCTAAACCCTATACCCTAAACCCTAAACTCTAAAACCTAAACCCTAAACTCAAAACCCTAAACCCTAAACCTAAACCCTACACCCTAAACCCTAAATCGTAAATCATAACTCTAAATCCTAAACCCTAAACCCTAAACACGAAATTCTAAACTCTTAACCCTAAACCCTAAACCTTAGGCACTAAAACCTGAACCATTAACCCTAAACCCTAAATTCAAAACCCTAAACCCAAAACTTAAATCCAAACTGTAAACTCTAAACCCTTCACCATAAACCCTAAACCCTATATCCAAGCTCTAAACCATAAACACTAAACCTTAAATACTAAAATCTAAACCCTAAACCCCAAACGCTAAATACTAAACCCTAAACACTAAACCCTATACACTTAACCATAAACCCTAAACCCTAAACCCTAAACATTAAACACTAAATCCTAAACCATACACACTAAATCCTAAATCCAAACTCTAAACCCTAAACCCTAAATCCTAAACCCTTAACTCTAAACCCTAAACACTAAACATTAATTCCTAAATCCTAAACCCTAACCCTAATCATTAAACCCTAAACTCTAAAC
>JAJOOS010008036.1:0-14944 GCA_029582725.1 Solanum chiquidenum | reverse complement strand
ACTTTTAGTTTTGTTTTGATTGTAAAGGGTTGTGTCCCTACTTATGTTTTGTGTTTGTGTCTAAGATGGCCATGTGAGACTTAGACTTCCGCTGTGTGTTTCAAAGTTGTTTTAATGAAGTTTGAATGTGTGGATGTAAATAAGTTTTTCATTCCGCACTATTTTCATTATTGAATGCAATGAATGACTATGTGGCTCGTATAAGACCCCTTCGGGGTCGAATACGCCATGTTGCGACTAGGGGGTACTCTCGGGTCGTGACAGTATGGGACTTCATTCATGCATTGCACAAGTAGACTTTGAGAGGGAGCATGGTATTTTATGATATTATAAATATGATTTTGACGTCATGTTTTAATAGTTTTACAAGCTTTATATATTGCATGTGTCTTATTGCTTTATATTGAGTTCAGTTATTCATGAGTTGAATAGAGCCAAGGTAAGTGCTCTTTTTATCCCTTTCAAGCTTAAGTTGTTGTTTAGCGGTCCAGCTCGCATACTCGTACATTCCATGTACTGATGCCAGTTGGCCTACATCTTTTTACGATGCAGACGCAGGTACCCAGGATCAGTATCCAGCACGCCGTTGATCCAGTTGAGCACTCCAGAGTCAGTGGTGAGCCTCTTTGCTTTCGGAGGACTCTGTTATTTTGTGTTCCTAGTTTTGTATTATTAGGATGTTGCGGGGTCTGTCCCAACATCCATATCAGTGTTATAGAGGCTTCATAGACAGTCAGTCAGTTAGTATTGAGTCTCTCATCTATGTATATATATAAATATTCTATTTTGAGACGAGTTGCCTTTTTGGCCAGTTTTTATCATTTAGGTTGTTTTATGACCTTTCATTGTATGGAGTTATTCCGCTGAGTTAAGAAGGTCAGGCCAAGGGTTCGCTTGGGGCCAGCAATAGTCTTCAGGTGCCGGTCTCGCCCAGGGTGTAGGCTCGGAGCGTGATACCTAAGATTTTTCAGTACTTGGAACTCAAGAGATAGCATGTCTTTCTTAATGAACCAATACCATAGGTTGTAAGAAGAAAACATATGATTTCATCTTGCAACGTGTCACTACAAGATCCATATCAGAGGACAGTAACACTAAAATATTGGGAAATTATTAAGTGCAACAATGAAAAATGCAATTTCAAAGACTTAAAAACTGATAGGACAAGCAACATTTGTTTCTCAAAATATAAATACCATATAATTTTTCCATCCACCATCTTTTTTTTTTGAAAATGCAACAACTTGTATATAACAAACTCCAAATAAAGGAGCCAAGAGATGAGAATTTCTAAATTTAAAGTTGTAGTTCAGAAATCAAAACATAGACAATTCAAATAAGTTAGATTGTTACCTTTACTATGTTATCCGACAAAGCAACAACAACATATTTACCATCAGGGCTCGCAGCTACGACTAGAACATCATCATTCATTTTTAAGCTCCTTACAGGAGATGCAGTAAAATGCGTATACCCCTGTATGTCGATAAATAGAGCCCGTCATTATTCACCAGCCGGAATAGAGGTTCTTTTATCCAAGCAGAAACTAGTGCATGTCAAAAAACAAGAATGTGTTTGCAAAATTTAACATCTTTATATTAGATAAATGCCTATTTAGATGAAAACCTCAGTATGCTGATCACTTCCATAGAATTACGTACAACAATCAGTTATTCTATGCTACTATTTCGTTTGTTTAAAAGTGTTATTATAGCCCCCTTTTTAATAAGTATATGAGCACCATTATAGATGTTGAGCAATTATATTAGTATATGTTGTTAAGTGTAAATAATCTTTTTCATTGGAATCCAAGGATCCCTCACCTAAACCATCCAACAACATGAAATCCCAACATTTGGAATTGAAGCGCAGATAACAGTCCTACACTGTTGAGAAAGATGGAGGTGTAGAGTAATTTAGATAGAGAAAGTAAGATTACGCACTTCACCAGCCTTTTGCGCACCAGTTGAAATTCCCAAAATTTAACGGTGTGATCTACACTACCAGTGAGAAAACCTGTCCCATCTGGAGTTAAAGCAATTGACTGAACAACAACACCATGGGCTTCCACTATTTCCACACAAGTACCACTTCTAATGTCAATAATTTCTGACGTACCGCCCTTTGTACCAACGACAACATACTTGTTGCCCGGAACAAATAGTCCACAGAGACCATATCATGAATCAATTGTGCGGAGGCAAGAACCAGTTGTAGGGTTCCATATTTTAATTGCATTGTGACTAGTCGACATCAAAAGAGTGTTATCTGAGCTGAGAGTAACACTTCTGACATCAGTGCGATGCCCTTGAAGCTCAATAGCACTCAATTTAGTAGTTGAGCTGCTTTCTATAGCATGAAATTCCAATACATTATTGTTCAGAGACAAAGCTAAGGTAGCCAGTGAATTCTTTGGAGTAATTGGGGAGAAAGAAATTGAGGAGATCTTCTTTCCATCCCGTAGGATATGATGAAGCTTGAAGATATCCGGGAATCTAACAACAAGATTGCTGCCTCCTTCAGCTCCAATATTCGTCTCTCCTTTCTCCGTTGCCTCACGGCCTTCTTTGGCAGCTTTCTTCTCCTTTCTACTAATTCTTTTTATCACGCTTGAGCCTACACCCTTGGCGGGACTGACACTCGAAGACCATTGCTGGTCCCAAGCGAACCCTTGACCTGGCTTACTTACTCAGTGGAAGACTTAACTCATCACCTAAACATTTATGAAGAAACTAGAATATCATAAAGGAACATTCAACTAGCCATTAAGGCAAACTCAAGTCTTTAACATATGAAACGAAAAGTAAAGACAACTGAATTAACTAACTGATTGTCTGTCTATGAAGCTGAGATGGATGTCGGGACAGGCCCACGACATCCTAATGAACTAATACTAAATTGAAAACAATAAAAATGAGTCCTTCAGAATGCAAAGAGGCTCACCAACAGACTCTGAACTGCTCACTGGATCAACGATGCGCTGGATGCCGATCCTAGTTACCTGCGTCTGCATCATAATACGATGCAGGCCAACTGACATCAGTATATTGAATGTACAAGTATGCTAGTTGAAATGTTAAACACAACATAGGCTTGAAAATAATCTGAAAGGAACTGAAAAACTTACTTGGCTCAACTCAACTCAACAAAATTGAACTTATTTCAATATAAAGCAGTTTAAAACAAGAGCAATATAAAGAAAAGTTGTTTAAAACATGATGTCAACTCTGTGTGTATGCAAAGATACAAATAACTCTGAGATGTATGTAAAAATACAATTAAACGGATGTATATAAAAAAAAATACAAAGTCCTATTGTGGGAGTTTCTCTAACCGACAACCATCACATAAGAGCTATTGTGATGATACAATGATCTCTCTCACGCTTCCAGCGCATCCTATACCTTGCCAAGGGCATAAGACCTAAACTACTAAGTGGATCCACTAGTTTATGCGAAAGGTATTCATCTAAAAAGTATGACCCTTTTCTACCCATGATGGCTACATGGTTTATGGGGGCTGTGAGTTGTCTGAATTCTCCCCCATATCGGTGCTCAATACTACTCCCAAAAATATAATATAAGCTCTTATGTATAAAAACATATTTTTTCTGTGATTTGAGATTAGTGCTCAAAAACTTAGCTCAAAGGCTATCTTGGAAATCAAAATTTCCCCTCTTGCTTCATTTAGAAAGCGATTACTCTTTTCTGAAAACTAGCCTGAAGGCTCTTTGAAAATTTCAATTTCCGTTCTGATTTAAATGTGAAAACATTTTAAATATCTTTGGGAATATAGTTCCCATATACTTTTTGAAGAAATGAACTTCAATCTATACTCTTTACTCAACTTGAACTTTAAGTCTTAAAACAAGGTTAAAAGCATTTGCAAAAGACTTCTTGAAAAGACTCTGAGAACTTCCTAGACTTGGCTCTTGATTCTCCTTGAATTTGAATTTATGGATTCAAGGTTGATTCTGTTTCTGGATGATTTCTAGATGTTTAGAAGTCATTTAGAGTAGTTAGAATCAATGGAAAGTGTTAGTACACTTTAGAAGGACTTAAATAGGCTAAAGGACGAAAACTGGTGAAAAACGACGATTTGGGCGCATCCCGGGCGTGCCGCGCCAGCCCCAACTTTCTGGGGATCAAATCTGGCGCACTGTTGTGCTGGCGCGCTGCCCCAGCCTGCCTGGCGCTATAGGGGCGCGTCGCGCCAGCCTTCCCACAGACGTGATTTGATGAATTTTTGACCTCATTTTCTGATCCTAAATCGTTTTAAATCGATTTCTTTTCTCAAATTCACTTTAGATTTATGTACCCAAATCATATACACAAAGTCTAACCCAAACAACTCAAGGAAACAACACTTTTACATCATGAAACTCCTTAATCCCAACTCATATTCAAGAACGAAATCAATTCAAGAACAACTATCAAGAACATCAAAGTCTCAATCTTTTTAGGACGAAAAATTCGTTGAATTAAGCATGCTTGGCGCGTGGATGAACTAACCCAACGCCATGTGATCTCACATACCTTGTAGGGATCACCCCCGAAGAAAACCACAAGCTAATCTCGACGAATCTTGAACGTTCTTGCTTCCCCTTCTCCTTTCTCTTTTCTCCAAGCCCTAGCGTGAAATTTCCTTTTCTAAAACTGACTAAAATCTGACTTGACCCATATTAAACTCCTAAAAATGGATTAAAATAATAGGGCAAGGAAAAGACTAAAATACCCCTTAAAAATCCGGATTGGACATTTCCTTATTTGAACATCCCAACTTCCGAAGGGCATAACTTACTCAAATGAACTCGGAATCACGCAAACTTGGCAGCGTTGAAAAGATCATTCCAATGGATTTCCAACCATATTTGGAATAACACCTAACTCATCCTGAGCTAGGAATTATGGCCGTTTGAAGTTGACCAAAAACTCACTTTAAACACCTTTACCAAATTTCCAGATTTTTAAATTCTTCCCAAAAATAACTATTTCCAGATTTTAAACTTCCTTCTAGTACTTTCTAGTTGCGAGATGTTACACTTCTTTTTGCTTTGCGTTTAGATTCAGACTCATCCAGCACACGGAATATTTCCACTGTCTTCCCTGCACCTTGACTAGCCAGCAGGCTTCCCGACTTGTTAAACCTCAGTGTTGCAACTTTATCCTTGCTTTGACGCTGAAGTTCACCAAATGACTTAAGTACTTCCCATTTGTTTTCAGGAGGCAAGTCCTTATTTACATCTGTTTCGCTTTTGTTAGCAATCAATTGTCCATCAGCTAAATCATGTTTTATAGTGTAAAAACAAAGTTCAGGATCAGCAGAACCGGTGACCAAATATCTTTCCTCAGGGTCAATATCTATGGACCATATTTCGGTATGATGGCCACTTATAATCTGCATGCAATGTTGAGTATCAAGATCCCATACCCTCAAAAACTTGTCCTTAGACGCCGTTACCAGATTTTTGCCAGAACCTAAGAAAACAACATCAGTAACCTGCAACATAGATGACAATGGAACAAAATTAGAAATTCAAAAGTAAAACATGATGAAGTGAGAAATGAAAGTACGCTATGGCTAGTTTGAAGATAGTATGAACCTGATCACAATGTCCCCGAAGACGAAACAGGCCAGTCTCACCCACCACATCCCATAAAATAACGTCATTATCTTTGCTTCCTGATGCTAGTAATGATCCAAGCTTATTGTAACGAATGGTCGTCACAACCCCTTTATGTCCATTCAGTGTGGTTTCACATATTCCTTTCTCGAAATTCCAGATTCTAATGCTTCCTTCAACATAACCACTTGCTATCTGCAATTAAGTCTAATTTATCACTACTAAAACCACTATAAGAAACAAATATATTAAGAAACAACTCTGTTTTTACTATTTTCCTATGCTTTTGTTGATTGATTTTCTTATTCACATGATTAGTTTTCTTAAATATTAAGAGGATTTTGTATATCTACTGAGTATTAGTTTTTAATTTGAACATATGCTTATATATAGTCTCTATTTATTTTGGTCCATTTTCTTTTAAATTGCGATTCACTTCAATGAAACGAGCGTCTTGTCACTTTTTCCCACTTCACGATTCCCTAAACACTGGCTGAAGTTCTGAAGGACAAAGAAGTGGTTAACTAGGGACCTAATACGATCCAGGCCATGAAATTTTTTCACTTTTTTCACTATAAAAAGTACATGCAAACAACCAAATATCATTTACAAAAACTATAACCAAGCACAACTCATCTTCTGCTCCAACTTCAAAAATTCAAAATTTTCAAATAAAGTAAAAAAAAATATATTTATAATAATATGTAGTAGCTCGTATATGGGATCTAATAATGTTAGGTGACTATCTATACTATTCTTTGATGGTATGTTTGAAGTAAATTAATAAAATTGGTCATCGCAAAAAGTATAATCATAATCAAACACAACTCCAACTCTAAATTTTTTTAACATTAGCACGGGATAAAAAAAAACAGAAAAGTAGAAGAAGATTTACGTGTGATGAAGAAGATGATGAAGTAATTGATGTAACGGCAAGAGAATGGCCTTTCGAGTTCGATGAAGGTGTAGGAACTAATGTTCTACTACAAACACCTTGTCTCACATTCCATATACAGATTTTCTCCAACACCGGCGCCAACAAGTGTTTATCGAAGCTATCATAAGCAATATTCAATTCACCGGAAACTATCACACCAAAATTCACCGCCGGCTCATACCGGAGATAAGCCTTCACCATTGTTGCAGGGTTTAAGCTCTTTCTAGTTTTTTCTTTTCTATGTTTTTGATTATTATTAAAAAAAAATATCTATTTTGTCATATTTATATTAGAGTTCGATTAATTTAGATTTGCATTGAATTACCGCGTATGGGCCATGTGTACCGAACTCAAAAAGAGAAGTATTAAAAATAACTCTAAATTTGGTGCGAATTATAAATTTTATCCCTAGATATTGGGGCTGTAAATTTTAGTTAGTTAACTAGAGAGATATTTTTAAGGTTGTCAATAATTGGCGGACAAAAAATAAATAAATTATACTTCAACGGTTTAAACCCCTAAAACCTTGGAGCTGCTCTACCCCCAACACTAAGCTTTCGAGCAACTCAACTAATTCTACAGGTTGATTATTGCGTTACATATTGATAAAAATTGATAACCAGTATATCGTATTGTATTGTTTCAATGAATATAACGTTGGATATATTGTATGCTTTCTTGTGTCACACATTATGATCACTAAAATCCAGTCTACATGTTGATTGATTATTGTGTTGTGAATTTTGCAGTAAAAAATGGAATTGAAGAAGAATTACAAGTGTGAAAAGTTTCTAGAGAAATTCTATACAAGAGGGCCTTATGTTGTTGCTTCAGATGGCGTGTAGTGACACAATCAAGATTATTGATTTATCCAACGATGCTGCTTCGATAGTTAAATGTACAATAGAGGGGGATTCTGAACCAGTGACAGCTCTTGCTCTGAGCCCTAATGATAAATTCTTGTTTTCTGCTAGCCATAGTCAGCAAATTAGAGTTTGGAAACTTTCCACCCTCGAATGCATACGATCCTGGAAGGTATATGTATTGTCTTTAACTTTTTTATTCAATGAAACTGAATCAGGGAACTAGTTTTTGTTACTTTTGTGGGTGTGATGCATAAATGTCAATTTATTCTAAATGCTAAACGTCGAATCTTTGAACTGTATAAGATCCAGTATTGAAGTTAAAGCTCAGAAACATGTTTGAAATCTAAAACTCTTCAGGACTAGAGACCAAGTTGTAGTTTTGAGTGAAAGAGTTGACATAAACTTCTTACACTTTGTTTGGATGGTTGAAACATATCGTTTCATTATGTACTGTTTGAATGGTAGTTCATATTGTTTCATAATGTGTCGTAGTGAGTTAAAAGGTTGACATAAACTTATTACACTTTGCTTGGATGGTTGTTACATATCGTTTCATATTGTCGTGTATTGTACAATATTGTTTAGATGAATACAACGTTGGATAGATTGTATCGTTTTCCTTGGAGAACCTACAAGAAAAGGTTGGGTATAATATCTCAAAAGATCACTCAACTTAGAGAAATTATCTGGTAAAGTCATTGAACTTTGTTTTGTTTCACTAAAATCACTGAACTTATATTTTTGTATCAATAAAATCAATGAACTTATGTTTATGTATCAATAAAATCACTGTACTAAATTTATCATTAATTAAATATATAAAAATAATTTTATTGATTTACGTGCAATTAGATTCAAACATTCACAATTCTATCGATTGACCCAATTAAAAAAGCCCAATACTTCTTCATCTTCCTATAATCTCCATGTGCATTTTGAGTGTGGTTTTAGTTATTGCTGAAGAAGTCCCAATTGCAGAATTTTTTGCATGATTAAGCTGGCAATATAGACGACCCATTTCGAAGTGACACGGACAATAACGAAATCATGTTGCATAACCCGTTATCATCATAGATAAATTGGCAGTTATCTATACTAAAAATTCAAGAACCGTCAATTTATATTTCAAGATTTTAGGTTTTATTACTGAAAAATTTACAATCTTGAGTAAAATCTGAAGCTGAATGAAATATGGATGTGAATTTATGTTTAACAGTAGAGGGGAAATCTGTGTGGAAGTGGAAAAACTCGTGTAGATAATATGGAAGAGGAATAACGGGACAAATTGGGATTTGGTTTTGGCTATTGTTGAAGAAGTGTGGTTTTTAATTGGGTTAATGGGTAGACTTATGAATGAGTTTGAATCTAATTACATGTGGATTAACAAAAATAATTTTATATATTTATAAATGAATAATAATTTCAGTTTAATGATTTTATTGGTACAAAAGCATAAGTTTAGTGATTTTACTCATATAAAACAAAGTTTAATGACTTTACTAAATAAATTCTCAAAGTTGAGTAATCTTTTGAGATATTAACTCGTATAAAAAGGTAGGGTAAATGATAAAATAAGATTATTAGATAATAAGCAAAGGCAAATGAATGTGTGACATTACGACCTAATTGGTATATAGGAATTAGGGTAGTATGTTTTGTTGTTGTTGCGTTTGTGGGTGTGATAGCTAGCAGAAGAATGGATGGATGGCAATTGATTCTAATGCTTAAGGTCGAATCTTTTTCTTTTTCTTTTGGATGACAAGGGAAATTCGTAGTCGCTATCCTTTGGGTTCGCACAGAGTAAAATCCTGCTCTTATGCTATAGCTCGCAAACCACACAGGAGAGGTAACCCGCACTAGGCAAGCCTGGTGCAACGAGCTCGATCCAGAAGGCAAACCTTTTTGCTTTCACAGGTAAGGGGTTTTGAACTTGAGACCTCCAACAGGAAAGTTCCAAGCCCAAAGCACTGGGCCACCCCTAAGGGTGGTTGCTTAATGTCGAATCTTGACCCGAAGGAACTATAGAAGATCCTGTATTGAAGTTCAAGCTGAAACATTTTGAAATCTAAAACTGTTCAAGACTAGCAAGTTGTAGTTTAGAATGAAGAAGTTAGACATAAACTTCTCAGGGAACAGCAAACTTGAAAAAGGAAAAGAACAATGAAAACCTCGAATGCTGACAAGTGACTTTTACATGGGCATGAAGGACCTGTGATGGGTATGGCTTGTGATGCATCAGGTGGATTGCTGGCAACATCAGGGGCTGACGGAAAAGTTCGTGTATGGGATGTGGATGGGGGCTTCTGCACTCATCATTTCGAAGGTCATAAAGGAGTTGTCACCAGCACTATGTTTCATCCTGACCTGAACCGGCTGCAGGTGAGATCTGGATTGCCATAATTACCGAGCTTGCTTCCTTGTCAATATTACGAACTGTGTCTGATTTCTCAGCTAACTGGCAAAACCAGAATACAGCTGCCATGTTCTTGGTCCATTGGAGTTCCCTTGTTCGGATTAGTTTTGAATAATTTTTTGTGGAAGTATTTTACTATATCACATAGATTCACTTACATGTACATTGATAGTATGGGTGTGTATAAGTATCCCGTAAGATTGCAGACGTCCTTTAGCTAGTTTTTGGTATATTATAAAATATCACACCCAATGTTACAGTTGCTCGACAGGGATTCGTCAATGCATAGATTCATCGAATCATTTTATAATACTACACACAGCACACCTGAAAAGCTGATTCATCCTCTTTTCTCAGTTTTTCCGTTTATAATTTTAACAAGTATTTGATGAGGATATTCATTGAGCTTTTCAGTTTAAGTTTCACCTTGCTTGTCTAGTAAAGGTTTTTATGGTGTTCAAGATTTCAACACGCAATCATTATGCAGTCTCGTGACTCTTTGTTATAGCATATAGAAGTGAAGAAACTGCATTTCTTATTAGATGTTAGATATTGAGGATGAAAAAGGGAAGTTGTGGTGGGAATGCTAAAGTAACTGCTTCTAATCTCTGGTTTCTCCTCTTTTTGTTTGAACTAATTAGCCTAGTGTTTTGTAATTGTCTATAGTTGTTCTCTGGTGGTGATGATGGTTCAGTAAGGGTCTGGGATCTGACACAAAAGACCAAAAAGAAATGTCTGGCAAAACTAGAGAAACATCAATCAACCGTCACTTCCATGGCAATATCCGAGGATGGATGGACTTTGATCAGTGCAGGGCGAGACAAGGCAGGTTCTTCATCGACTTATCTGTTTCTCTCACTTTATATTTGACTGTGGGGGGTAGGTTGAGGAAATAATTGCTACTTAGGTCATAAATATTAAAGAATGTCTTGTTGTCAAGTAACTAATTGAATGTTTCTGTTAAAAGTCATCAGGTTGGAAGCTTTCTTTTTTTCTTTTGTAGTTTGGAACACGTTTAACGCCATTTGTGGCACTTGCTGATACTTAGACTGATACAGAAATGACAGGTTATAAATCTGTGTAACTTGCATGACTACCGCTGCCTGACCACCATACCAACACTTGAGTTTGTTGAAACCGTGTGTATAATTGGTTCAGAGTCTTCTTTTTCTGCATGTCTAGCTTCATCAAAACATCCACAGGCAAGGAAGAGAAGTGATGTACCATCAATTAATTTCATCACTGTTGGTGAGCGTGGATTAGTGCGGATATGGAGTTCTGATAGGTACTTGAGAATCACTTTAATGTTCTTAAGATGATCGAACATTCAACGTAGTCAAAATAGTTGGCAATATATATCATAGTGTGACGAGAAACTCAGAACTTCTCAAGCATTCTTTGTTCAATTTTATTTTATTTTTGCTTCAATCCTCCTAAAATGCAGTGGCTTACTAAATCACTCCATATGCTTGTGTAACAGGGCACTGTGCCTCTTTGAACAGAAAATCTCAGATATCACCGTAAGCTCTGACAATGAAGATTCAAAGAGGGGCTTTATTTCTGCTTTGATTTTGCCTGCAAATCAAGAGTTGCTCTGTGTTACAACAGACCATCAGTTTTTTCTGTACTACCCGGAGGAATCTGAAGGTAGTATGAATCTATTTCTTAGGAAGAGGTTTGTTGGATACAATGAAGAGATTGCAGATATGAAATTTTTGGGTGACGATGAACAGTTCCTTGCAGCCGGAACAAATGTAGAGCAGGTAAGTTCCTTGATGCTTGCTGAGCTTAAACAAATGTAGAGAAGATATGATCATAGTACTCTTTTCGGTTTCATTTATTGACAGATTTAGAAATTGCCTTCTTTGGTGTAATTCTGGTGCATGTATCTAAGTAATAGTTGAAATTTAATTTCGATAAATCATTCATGTCATCACACTCTTTTCTGAGGTTCTAAGATGTTGCATGTATCTACTGCAGGTACGAGTGTACGATCTTAAATCAAAGTCGTGCTCTTATGTATCGTCTGGCACACTGATACTATTTTGTGTCTTGATACCCGTGTATCAAATTCTGGAAGAACACTTATAGTAACGGGAAGCAAGGACACCAATGTAAGTTTGTGATATTTCTTTCTGCTCTTTAGACAAATATGCAGCATTTGATGTATGCCTATTCCATTTCTCCTATTTGCTGGTTTACCAAGATTTTACTTCACTATTCAAGATTAACATCATTTATTTTTCTGCTATTCTTAATTCTGGTGTTTCCATAGGTTAGGTTATGGGATTGCGAGAACAAGGCTTGTGTTGGCGTAGGCATAGGTCACATGGAAGCTGTTGGTGCTGTTGCTTTTTCAAAGAAACAACGGAACTTCTTCGTTAGTGGTAGTAGGTAAGTAATTATCCCTGAACTCTGCAGTGGTCATATACTTCTTCTGCATATGCCTGTATAAACATGTGCTCCTCTTTTCTTTAATCTAGTTATGCCACTGTGATGCTTCTGCTTGCTTGAGCCTTGATATATGTATTATGTACCGTGAATGAAGATTTAGTGCTGAATCGAGTTTGCCCTTGGTTCTGCTGACTTGAGTTGATATTTCTTTTACTGGTTGAGTGCAAATAAGATTCTGAGGAATAAAACCCTACGCCATATTTCAACCAAAAACAAGAGATCACAAATCTCTCTTCCATTGAGCTCTAAGGTTTAGTCTCCCTTTAATGAGATGAAATCTATTCAAAACAGGTCGATCTAAGAGCTCAAACAAATGCAAGGGAAATTTGAGGTCAATAGGTTTTGAATATCCTGTTCATCATCCTATGACTCGATTCTTCTCTTGAAATCTTAACGCTAACTAATCTAAATGTTTCTTTATCATATTTTCTAGAAGTTATATCTTTTATCTTTCTACATTTTTCCAGTGACCGTACTCTAAAGGTATGGAATATGGGCGGTGTCTCTGGCAACAATGAAGAAATTATAACTCTGAAAGCAAAAGCAGTTGTAGCGGCACATGACAAGGATATTAACTCTTTGGCAGTAGCACCAAATGACAGTCTTGTTTGCAGTGGTTCCCAGGTTGACATCTTATTAAATCTTGGCATAAAAAGCTGCCAAAGGAGACGAATTTGCTTCTTGTATATTTTCTGATCTCGTCATATTTTACTAGGATCGCACTGCCTGCATATGGAGCCTTCCAGACCTAGTGTCAGTGGTTACACTGAAAGGGCATAAAAGGGGGATATGGTCTGTGGAGTTTTCAACAGTTGATCATTGCGTGCTAACAGCTTCTGGAGATCAGACGATAAAGATATGGGCCATATCTGATGGATCATGTCTAAGAACATTTCAAGGGCATAAATCAAGTGTGTTAAGAGCATCGTTTCTTACCCGTGGAACCCAGCTTGTTTCTTGTGGTAACAATGACATCCCGAAGCCATTATAGTGTTGATTTCTCTGTTTCACACTACCTACTTTTGCTAAAAGATATGACCGTCTCTCCAGATTCTGATGGTTTCATGAAGTTGTGGACAGTTAGGAACGAAGAGTGTATCGCAACATATGACCAACATGAGGATAAGGTGATCAAGTGTTTATGTTATCTCCTATTCTCTTATAATAGAGCATTTTCTTAATCAACATGCTGTTTTTCTCCTCTAACTGGCAATCCAGATATGGGCCCTGGCTATTGGTAAGAAAACAGAAATGCTTGCAACTGGCGGTGGTGATGCAGTGATCAATCTATGGCACGACTCAACTGCTTCAGATGAATAGGAAGTTTTTCATAAAGATGTAGGTGTTAAGGTCTACGTACACTCTACCTTCCCATCACCCCACTAAACTGGGTATGTTGTTGTTAATATTATGTTGCTCGTGCAGGAGGAAGGTGTTCTACGGGTTCAAGAGTTAAAAAATGCTTTACTAGATGCTGACTACACAAGAGCCATCCAGATAGCATTTGAGCTTCGAAGACCTCATGGCCTTGTAGATATATTTACTGAACTCCATAGGTAGTCCGTCCTGACTTGTCCATTTTTTTCATGTGATGGTTCCAAATTTATGTAAATGCGATTGTACATATCACTTCTTTCGTCTTGACAGGAAGATTTATGCCGGAGATCAGATAGTAAAAGCAGTTAACGCGCTTTCTAAAGAAGAGTTATGTTTGCTTTTGGAATATATCAGGGAATGGAACACAAAGACAAAGTTTTGTCATACTGCAAACTTTGTTCTTTCCTGCATTCCTATTACTAAGATGATTGAGGTACTGTTTGGCTTTTAAAAATGCTTTAGTAGATTCATTGAATTACATAGTCCAGAAGATTAAGAGTGCGCGTAGACCTTATCCCTACCTTAGAGGTAGAGAGACTGTTTCCAATCATGAAAAAGTTGTTTCATATAATTAGCTTGGCATATCGATCCGTCTTCATTTAGTTGATTGGCTACTTGTTCTTAATGCTTGAATACACACACACTTTGGACTTAAGCATCAATCTTAATGTCATGTTATTGTCTAGTCATTTTGCTTAAGTCACGGGTTCAAGCCTTGGAAACAGTCTCTGGTAGAAATGCAACAATAGCCCCTTGTTGTCGGGCCCTTCCCAGGACTCTGCATAGCAGAAGCTTTAGTGCACCAGGCTGCCCTTAGAACGTATATAAATGATCTCCTCGCTCTTTTCTCGTGACATTTCTTCTTCTTTTTTATAGATAAAGGGCAATGAAGGAGTGCTTGAAGGTCTTATTGCTTATACTCAGAGACATTTCAACAGATTAGGAAGATTAGAAAGAGAAAATCATTATGCTGGGATATACATCATATAGAATGTCAGTCATTGAACCAGAAGGAAAATTTGAGAACAAGGATGTCACACTTTGTACTGCTGCAGATAATGAGCAACATCATCAAGACATTCAAGAGAAAAAATCATCAGAAAAACGAAAATCGGATGTATCAAGAGATATCGCGGGTAAGAAAGTGAAGAGGTAGAATGGACGTGGTCGTACAAGTAATTTAGAATTGGATACAAGGACACTTGTAATTTAGTACTCCTTCCGGACTAACTTCACTTGTCACATTTTTTTAGTTTTACACGCCCGATAAGAAA
>JAJOOS010008035.1:0-14985 GCA_029582725.1 Solanum chiquidenum | reverse complement strand
TTATGAATGGGAAGGCTTGAGAGCCTTGAAGTCGTTGGCGGCCGAGGGCTGAATCAAACTAACAACATCTGCTTCCTCTATTTTCGTTGTGATATAATTTGGATCGACATGAATTTTACAAGATGATCACATTTTCTCCTTAAATTTATGACCTTAAAAATGTTATAGCATATATGTGAATATAAAATTTTCTGAAACTTATGGTATAACATTTGTGTGTTTACATTTTTTTTTTTTTTTGGAACCCAAGGATAACCCGCAGCTGCTACAACTTCTGCCCTTCGGGACACTTTGTGCGCACTGGGTAAACCCCCCACTGTGTAATAGCCTGCAAACCACACAGGGGATGTAAACCGCACTAGGCAAGCCCTATGCGACAGGCTCGACTCAGAAGGCATTGAGGGGGGATCAATCCCGGGTTATCCGTGTGGATAACCACCCTCCAAACCAACTGAGCTATCCCGAAGGACTTATATGAGTTTCTTATTTAGGATAAAATGTAGAGTTAATTATTTCTTATTATAAAAATATATTAATTTTTATAGCAAACTAATAAAAAATAATAGCATAAATTGAAACTATGAGAGGACTTAACTATGAATAGAGAATCAGTTTGATTAAATATATTTTCTTAATAAGAATATTGATCTTCAAATATCTAACCAACTCTAGTATTAGTAGTAAATAAATAAATAAATAGAAAAAATTATGAATATACCCTTCGACCAATTAGTATATTCCAATCATATGATTTTGCATTAGTAGCACTATTTACTTGAGGAAAATAAATGTTTACCTTCACAAAATGAAGGGAGACACAACAATACAAGAGAGATTAAAAAATATATTAAACCAAAGAAAGAATTGATCCAAAAAATTCCCAGTATTTGCAACTTCCAAAATATTCCATTTCCAGGGCTAAAAACAATGGAATATAAATTTCTTTTTTTTCTTTTAAATAAACAAATAAATACTACAGTAATAAAAATAAAAGAAGAGCATCTTCAGTTTATCAAATCGATCATCATCAAATAAAGTATGAAGTTTTAAAGTTTCTCAGATCACCAAATTATAGTAACAGATTAGCTTCTCTAACTTGGATCCTTCACGTTTCACTCTTCAATTTCATCCGATTCGCTTTTGGAGAAACGAAAAAAGGAGTGAAGAAGAGACGAGGCAAAAGGCGTAATGGGACAAGCTTTTCGCAAGCTATTTGATACTTTCTTCGGCAACTCTGAGATGAGGGTATGTCATTACTCAAACACCCTTTTCCTCTCCACCCCTTGTTTTCTTTCTATTTTTGTATGTTCATATGTTATTGGAAATGATCACTTATGGTTTTGCCAATTAGAGTTTGTGGGGCTTCTTCTTAGCTCATTGAAGATAATGGGTTTCACATACTTTTCCTATTTCACTTCTCTAGGAATGTCTACTTAATTTACATAATTTTTTTAAACAAAGGTGTGAACTTTAAGTGACCTTGACCTTTGATTGGGTTGAGTTAAGAGGCAATAAGTTAAGCTATTTTGGGTTTTCCTGTTTTAGCTATTGGACTGTTGCCTTAATTAAGAATCTTGTCTACCTTTAGTAGTCTTAGCTTAATTAAGATTCTTGTCTGGATAAGAATTTAGGGGTAGGAGTTATAAATAGTTGTGAATGTTTCTTATGGTTTCTTTTTTCTTTTTTTTTGGTTTCCCATCTAGTGTTCGGAACCCACATTGGAGCTCTGACTAAATCCATATGAATATCATCCATTATTTTAAGATCTTCTGTTCCGAAGGTTTGAAGACTAGTTCCTCCATTCCCTTACTATTTAATAGTTTCCACTCCGTCATTTAGCATTTCTTTTTTTGGTCATTACCGAGTGGATGCTAGTGCTTGAAGTATTACATCTTGAGCATATAACACCCTGGCTATACTTTTGAGGAAATTGACTGATAAGCATGTTTAAGGCTGTTGAGAACTGAATGTGATATGCGGAGTTGAATTTAGCTTTAAAGCTTCTTCATGCAGCTTACTGCAAAAATATTAGTCCTGGGTTTTTAAAATTAATTGTATATTGTGATTTTTCTCAACAGAGCAGCTTTAGTTTTCACTGTCTTGTATAGGCTTCTTTGAACTGACTATCATATTTAGAGTTCACCAACCTATGAAATGATATGTCCGTTGTATGTGAGTCGGAGAACTTGGAGTTGATTTCCTTGTGGATCCATGATCCAACGATTGACGGTTAAAATTGCCATTGAGGGAGCACATTGAGTAAAATGTACATAGAGAATAAAATGAAATAAAGGTTCCTAAAAGAAAATTGTCTGTTGGAAACAGATACGGGATGCTCTCGTAACAAATGGCAATTCTGTTCCTTTTATTTTGGTCAATTTCCATATATCAAGATTACTGGTCACTCTTTTCTTCATTTGCATATTACTGTTTTCTTCCTTTTGGCGCATTGCTGTTAGTGATAGTTCTTGCGCATAAGTGCAGTTGCTAAGGTTGCTTCCTTTACGACTTCAGGTAAATGCACTGCTGTAAGCCTGTAACTAATGTTAAACTTGGTCTTGCAATTCACTTGGCTGACCCAACTTGTGGGATTGCAGTGGATATATTGACATCAAAATAGAAAAGAATATATACTGAAGCTATTTCGGGAAGAACCGGTGAAAATAAGCTAAAAGTACCCATTCATGTCCTATGTAGGTGGGATAAAAAAGTAAAGCCCCATTTCCTTCAACCCCATTCCTTCACCTCTAGGGTTCCATTTCCGCATAGTGCAGAATGCCAGCTACCAAGTGGCTTGATATTGCTCAGTGACCTCCCAGTTCAACGAAAGGCCTCTAAAATGGCCATCATTAGATCAGTGGAGATAGAGATCAATAGAAACCTTCAATGTGTCAAAGATCATCTCATCTTTTCCATCATCCTTATTTATATCTTTTCAAATAGGTAATCATCATGAATTTGTATGAAGTACTATCTCACATATATCATGTCTGCCGTATGTTTTTAGTCTACTAATGTGGTGCCCACATTACTGACTACAGCATAGGGAGGGACTTGGGGAAGGGAACAGAGATTTTCTTGGAGGAAAAACTAATTTTCTTTCTGCAATGACTTTTTGCCTGCTCTGTAATGAAAATGATTACTACAAATAATTGGATTGTTGTAGCAGGTTTATGATGAACTGATGCTTATTTCTCATCATCCATCCATCAGCTCCCATAGGCCATTGCCTTATGTTCACTACACCTTTTGTCTCTGATTATTATCTTAGCAGATTATTCTTCTTGTATGTGTAATTAATTATCTATCTTATGCCTTTCACAATTACCATTTTCAATTTTTTTTTTTTGTTTTAATCTTATCCCTTCTGCTGTGTTTACTATGATTTGCTTGGTATAGGTTGTGATGCTAGGGCTGGATGCGGCTGGGAAAACAACTATATTGTACAAGCTGCATATAGGAGAAGTTCTGTCCACAGTTCCTACTATTGGTATGCTATTTCTAAATTCTCACTCGCAGTGGTGTGGCACTTTAATGTTTCATTGGTTCAGTTATGAATCTGCTTGCATTGATAATGTTGTCGACCTGACAACTTTGAGTTCTTTTAATTACTTGTTGCTTGATGAATTTGAAGTTTCAGCTAATTGCAATATGACCTATCAATATACTTACCGAAAAAGACCTATCAATGTCATGCAATATTTTTTATAAAAAAAGAAGCACCAACATCTAAAAGATATGGTTGCTTTGTTACAAAGAAGGTACTTTGATATGCCATGCTAGAGTTAGGTAAAAACTTCATCAACCAAATTATTCTTTTTTCTTTTCTAATTCTCTGACTGGATATAAGTCCTTTTATTCTCTTCCTAATTATGAGGCCATCACATAAGGTCACATTATAGTGGTTGCAGAAGGCGCAAAATTGGAATCTCAAATCTTGCAATGGAAATTGCTTCCGGTTTGGAATATCGCATAGTTTTGCAGATATATGTATTGAACACCTATGAGACCAAGTGAATACCTGTATATGTAATAGCTAATTGTATATGCACGGCATGCAGGTTTCAATGTAGAAAAAGTGCAGTACAAGAATGTGGTTTTTACTGTGTGGGACGTTGGAGGACAAGAGAAATTAAGGCCACTTTGGAGGCATTATTTCAATAACACAGATGGACTGGTAAAACTATATATATAAGATTGTATCCGTGTCGACTAATACACATCTACTGTTGATTTTAATTTTAGTGTCATTAGATTCCATAGGAAAAGATGAATTTAGCCTCGTTTTTTCTCATAGGTGCTATTACCTAAAAGTCGCATAGGAAGCTTAATTCCTGAAGGGTAATAAGAAATTCTAAATGGGAAAATGTGTTAACGTGATATACCATTTGAACCATCACTACTGAATGCCTTAAAAATCAAACCTACATTTTCCATTTTATGTGAACTGCCTTTAACTGCCTTTAAAATGGTTATTTCGGTTTACTAAGTGCTTTATTGTTTACAGATTTACGTCGTTGACTCTTTGGATCGAGAGAGAATCGGAAAGGCAAAGCAAGAGTTTCAGGTTCTGTTTTTGAACTTTTATCTCTTTGTCCCAGGTACAATAGTCACTTACCTACCTAAATCTCATTCTTAATGTGTTTCAGGCAATCATTAGAGATCCATTTATGCTTAATGCTGTCATCTTGGTTTTCGCTAACAAGCAGGACATGGTAAGTTTGTAATATCAGTGGGTTTGTGCATCGACAAAATGCAATTAGTTACTTGTTATCTATTGTTCTCTCTTTATGTACTGTTGGAGGATAAACTAATCGGTGAATACTGCTAAATAAATCCCAGACAATAGATACTCTAAGATATTGACTTTCTTAGTGCTGCTTTTATAAAAAGTTGCCTTTTTATCAAAAAAGTAAAAGATACTCAAAGATTTTGCAGACCTTATCGTGCTTATTATCAGATCCTATGTCCTGGCCTTTGTAAGCTTTGACATACTGTTGTTTATTAAGCTTCCCTCTGTGTGATCCACAGCTGATGCTTGATGTATTCTGGTACTTGATTAGTGAAAACAAAATGGTGTGGTGGAATCCATATCTCATGAGGTAGATGCTCATGTTGTTTTACCTCAACTTCACCGAAGCATACTAATTCAAGAACTAAGGAACAGACATACCCCCTTCCTGTTCACCTAGGAATAACTCCTTTTTCCTTTCCACCAAAACGTTTCCAAAGTAGACCGCCA
Source organism: Solanum chiquidenum (assembly GCA_029582725.1). Classification (NCBI taxonomy): domain Eukaryota; kingdom Viridiplantae; phylum Streptophyta; class Magnoliopsida; order Solanales; family Solanaceae; genus Solanum; species Solanum chiquidenum. Next base: position 9,743 of record JAJOOS010008035.1, on the reverse strand, counting down.
TAATAATCAAACTATTTGGGATACTTAAATGCAGACAAGTCAGATATTCAGATTCCATATTTTAGGATAATGGTTTGTTAGATAAAAATGAAATGCATGGAATTAGAATAAGATGACTGAAATGGATGAGTACTATAACAGTATTATACAATCAGTGGATCCCACATAAAGTGAAATATCAGTTCTATGAAGTGGTTGCGAGACCAACAGCTTTTTATGAAAGTGAAATTTCTGCCACGAAGGTCTAACATATTCCTAAATTAAGTCTAGTTGGAATGAAGGTTTAATTGTTGTCGGGAGTGTTTCTAATAGTGTTTGAGACTTGTGTAGAAATAAGTGTGGGATTAGAGAATCTCAAGCTTTAGAAAACCTGCCATTGTTATTTTCAATAAAAACTGTTATGTTGCCAGAAGTCTTTTTTGTTTGATTAAAGTCGTGTAGGGCAGTATAAAGATAAGTGTGGATTTAGAGAACCTCTAATTGTTCGAACAAAATGTATTCAATTTTGTCTTGTTTACTAATTATAAGTAAATAATGAAATGGATTTGATTAAAGCGTAGTGGATATAGACAATTCATATAGCTGAAAGCCAACTGGTTCTGGGATTGAGGAATAGTTGATTGATTGATTGATTCATGGAAACAGACTACGTATGTTTATCCAAAAGGAATGGTGGGGAAAGGTGCCAAGGGCAATGGCCCGTGGAATTTTTCCATCAAGAAATAAGGTTATGACAGGAAATAGCAACTTGGCCTTACAAGAGAAGAATGATATAGATTACATATCAGTATATATCCCCCAAGGTTTACTCTTGGTTCGGAATCTCTACTAGTTTTTGTCTATATATTTATTTGTTTAAGGTGCAAAAATACAAACGATAATTTCCATGTAGATAGTTCAAGCTCCCATTAACTGCAGCAATAAGATGATGCAGCAGTTAACAGAGTAAACAGTCAGGTGAATACTAATAGATTGCCACAAAAACCAACTAGCTTTGCAGGATTAAGACAATGTGTTGCAGCTGCTTTTCCCTCAATAGGAACACAAAAGTGACTTGTAACCAAAGGCTATTTGATTAACCAAACCGCCTGGTAACTGCAGGAAATCCTAAACTAGTGAAAGGGGCGTGGCCCAAAGGTCTTTAACTGTGCTAGTAATACTAAAAAATATGACTTCAGTGGTGCAGAGCTTACACTCTTACTCAATGTGCTGCACTATGTTCTGTTTGTCGGAGTTAGTTTTACAAAGATTGATGTCTAAAGCTTAAGAATGCTATTATAGTGTATTCTGCTATTATTATGTATTTCTCTCTTAGTTATGATTCGGAAATTACGTGATGTTTTGATTTAACATAAATATTTCTGATTTCCCAATCATGAGCTTTCCGACTCACACCATAACCTGCATCTCAATTTTATTATGCGAGTGGTCTCTGTTTATGTCACTTTTCTCTTGGACTGTGACTGCGGAGCAAAATAAAGCTTGGTAGGCGGAGTAAAAGGAGCATGGTTATCATTTACCTTTAGTCCTCTCATCTTCCTTTTTTTCATTTTGGTTGTCATTTACCTTTAACCCTTCTCATGTTGTTAGGAAATGAAATTGGAGGGGATTTTGCCCATCAACATTAGTTTTCTATCTAAAAGAATTTGTGGGAATGAGGCAAATCACTTTTAAGCCTCTCCTAGATGCACCAATATTAAAAGAAGCACACCCATATACATGGAACTTCATATAATGTAAAAGAAGCAAATCAAATGTCCCCTCTATCTCCTTTCCATTTTCTCATCTCGTGTTAGGTAGATAAATTTTTTATCATATTAATCCTCTTTGTTTATTTTTTCCCCTAATTTTGGTCCAGAAAGGAGCAATGACTCCAATGGAAGTGTGTGAAGGCCTTGGTCTTTATGATCTTAAAAACCGGAAATGGCATATACAAGGTGCATGTGCTCTTAAAGGGGATGGTCTATATGAGGGACTAGACTGGTTATCAAGCACTTTGAAAGATCTCAAGGCCGCTGGGTACTCTTCAGTGGGGACTTCAGCCTTCTGATTGATCAGGTCTACAACTTGGCTTTTATGTCTTCAAGATTGTCGCAGTCATCCCTAACCTGTTGATCTAACTTTAATTTGCTTTTGCAGGCTTACTAAGAACCTATTTTGAGGGACAAAGCTGATTACCCTGCCGTCTGTAAATTAAATCGCATGAACTCACATTGAACATTGTTACTTGTTCTTTCGGGTCTGTGCTTTTATGTAGTGGAATCCTGATCTAGGGTGAAGCTTGATTTTTGATTCTGCTGTATGCTGAAAATGTGGGACTTGCAATTGGTCTTCCCCGTACACAAGAATTGTGTCTGTTGATACCTACTGTAGTATTTTAAGTATGATCTCCCTAACAAGCATGCCAAATTGATCCACCCTGCTTCATGAAAAGTTTGTCCCTATATGTATCTTATCATTCCCGTTTTTGCCTCTAAGCATGTGTTCTTGTGGAACAGTTTATCTACAAAGAAACATGTGGTATCAACTGAGATAATTGTCGTTCTACTTTTATGAAAATTCTCTCTTCCACTAAACCTTTTAGGTTTATAATCCCATTATGCTTTCATAGAAGACTCCATAAATCAACATTTCTCAGTTGTGTTGCATTGAAATGATGTTTCTGGAAATATTGTGGAACTAAATGTTCAACTTTTCAGTGTTATTGGCACGACACACATAACCTGCACTAAATATGTTTAGAAATAGCTCGGGAGAACTTCACATTTATATAAGACATGGTTCTTTTCTATTGTTTTGCCTTAGGCAATTCGTTTCTTGAACCTTTTCGAATAGTGGACATCTTTTTCCTTCCTTCGCACTTTCTTATTGAGTTGTTTTGACAATGTATGTATAATCTCTGCCAAAAGGTGAAAATAAAAAGGAAGCTACAGATTGCAACTGACAAGTGTCCAAGTTTTTTATTCAATTTGAGTTTCAAAGATATAGATTGACAAAGAGAATAATAATTCAGGTGAATTGAAGAGAAGTTTGGTGGATTACATCATCATATGAGTAATTTTGTTTTTTTTCATACAAGTATTGAAAAATAACTCAAGGAATACAAAAACAACAGGGATAATAAATTTTGATGTCTCTAAAGTAGCAAATCAAGAAGGTTTGCAAAGCTTCAATCTTCCATCTTAATGGCAGGCGGAATGGTTCTGCCCCTATTATGAGCTTCAATTTTCGTTTTCACTGGTCAAACGGTTTTCTGGAACTTTTTGCAAGGCTGATCTTGAGTTTACTGCCTGTGAATAGAAAAAACACTTCAATTATACTCCACATTTAAACATCTACAAAGTTAAAAAAATACACATGAATGAACAAGAATATTAGCTGATGTTGTTCTTACCTCCTTTCCACTAGGATCTTTTGAGATGTTTAAATCTTTCAACATTTTTGTAAGCTTCCTCAAGCTTAAATTTTGCAAGTTATTGCCAGCAGTGCCTTTGTTTTCTTTCGTACAAACCAAGTTTTCCTTGTTATCTGTAACTGGTGTCTGAGTGATGAGTTCTGAATTTGTGCTTGTCAAGGCAGAAGGATTTTGCATAGTATCCAGTGCCAAAGTGATGACTGGTTCTGGGGCAGCATTAGAAATGAGAGGCAAGGGTGGAAGACTGTGAGCTGCACTCTCCACAGTAGCCTCAGCATAATCAATTTTTGAGTCATCCATGGATTCATCATCTCCAGCAACTTCCAGAGCATCAGCTGGTGCAACCACGTTAGCCTCAGTACAATCAACATCAAATTCTTCCATGGGTTGATCTTCTTCTCCAGCAACTTCCAGAGCATCAGCTGGTGCATCCATGGTAGCCTCAGTACAATCAACATCATATTCTTCCATGGGTTCTTCTTCTCGAGTAACTTCTCCTGCATCTTCCATGTTAGTCAGACACTTCTGCTGACTTCCACTCACCTTAGCCTGGACCTCACCATTGAATTGCTCGAACAAATTCACCTCAAGAAAATCTATGTTAGCTTGCATGTTAGTCACACACTTCTGCTGACTTGCACGCATCTTAGCCTCTTCCTCACCATTGGATTGCTCAAACAAATCCACCTCGTGAAAATCTATGTTAGTGTCTGGATTGACACTTGCAGCTACGGGTTCTCCAATCAACTCTTGTTTTCCTGCAACATCAGAATCAAAATGACCTTCTTCCTCTCCATCATTTTCTGCCATAAAATCAGATGTATCACCATGGGGCTCATCCTTTCCATTAGGCTGCTTTGTGATGTCTGAATTACTCTTGGTATCATCACCCAAGTTCTGAAAATCTATTTCTTCTTTAGCCTCAGCAGCAATTTCAGATTCTTCCATGGGTTCTTCTCCAGATCCTAAAAACAATTTCATTTAATGATCACAAAGTATTACATAGGATTTCATACGACAGAGATGGTGATAAGACAATTGATACAAAAAGTACACAGAAAAACAGATACCATCTCCTCAAATCTTTCTACCCCGAGAACAGCAATACGTACCATCATTATTGCAGCCAAGTGTTACTTCCTCTGAGCCCTCTTTTGCTTTTGTATCTAAGACAACAACTTCCAGATCATTAGCACTGTCTTGTTGAACACCATCTTCCATGTCTATTTTATTTTGTACCAAGGTATTTGAATCTTGAACTGACACGGTATCTGATTCGTTCTTCATGTCCAAACTCTCGGATGATTTCAAATCAATACCTGTAGCATAGTTGCCAAGTCAGATCTAAGATCAAGTGATGTTCATGAAAAATAAAAAGGTAAAGGATTACATGAGCTTGCGGACATTACCATTTTTGTCTAATTCTTCAGACTTGTGAGCAGAATGCAGCTCAGAGTTCACCTCCAAACTTTCATAAGTTTCTTCAGAAACTGCATCAAACGTAAGGGTTCCTGACTTTTCATCCTCTTGAGTGCTTGATTCCTGCATAGGTTTCCCAGCTAACCTCACTGATCGACGAGTGCTGTACACTTGCCTAACTGAACTCTTTGCCTTCACTTCCTTTCTTTGGCAAGTGAGAGCAGCTGCTGGTGTCTTTGGAACATCTTTCTTTTCTTCCTCAACCGGATCCACAATTTCCACATTTGGTTCACATTCCTTCATTGCAGATTCCAGCTTAGCACGAACTGAAGTTGTTGCAGCCCTCCTTCTGGTAGTTGGCAATGCAGGAGTCTCCAGCATATCATTTTTGGCTTCATCAACGTCTCTTACCCCCGTTCCTCTTGTTCTGCAGTGACTCCTTGTCGTGGTCTGCAAAGTTTCTGAGTCATGTTTGATTGTCTTTCGTTGTGTAGTTCGGCGACCAGTCCTAGGTACACTTGCTAATGCTTCTGACTTTCCAGGGGATTCCATGGATGAGTTGGCAACATCAGACTCACATGTTTTCAAGACCTCTTCAATACCATCAACCTGCATATAGAAACATTTCTGAATTTCCTTTCTGATGTACAACAATGTCAATGTACTATTCTAAACATTAAGTAAATATGCTATTAGCAGCTATAGGAATCCAGCTGGGGAATTATTAGGTGGTTCACACAATCCAACAAGCAGGAATGAGTTTATAGTATAGAAATTACAGTCCACAGCTTCCTCACATTCTCAAATTATCTGAAGGTTAAGGGTCAATGCCCACAAAATATAAGCTGGAAAAAACTTGGTACCATAAAGGTGACTGCAAGTGAAATGAATAAACCGATTTACATATCGATCCAACAAAAATTTAAAATTGCAGATCGAATCAGTAAACTGACATTCCTCGTTCAATGTAACCATTTGAAATGCTGCTTATTGTATTTCATTTTAAGTAAACTCAGCAATGGTTTTGAATGAAAAAAACTAACAAACTCGAGAGAGGTGACTGCAAATGAAATGAGATTAATCGATTCACAAATCGATCCAATAAACAAAATACTCGCAGATCGAATCAAATACAGATATTCCTCTTCCTAGTGTAACCAAATGAAATGCTGCTTATTTATATTCATTTTAAACAAACTCAATAATGATTTTGATTTTAGAAACTCGAGAGAGGTGACTGCAAGTGAAATGAGGTAAACCGAATCGATCCAACAACAAAAATATTGGCAGATACCGGTAACTCCTCTTCCTACTGTAACCATTAGAAATGCTACTGACTTCATTTTCATTTCAAATAAAACTCATCAATTCTACAACAAAGGAACAGAGTAATCAGATTTAGATTTAAGAAAACTTACAAATTCAAGAGATTGAAGAGCATCAGCCATGGCAACATTGGTCATGTTAGCTGGGATCTTGTTCTTCTTGCAAAGAGCTTGCAATTCTCTCCTTGCGAGGCTGTGGAAATCCATCTCTGCTGCTGAAATGAAACAGGAAATCGATCTACGATTGTTCGGGGGAGGGGGAGGGGGAAAGGGATTTCTGAGAGGCAATTGGATTGACAATGATGAGAAAAAGGAGGGATATATATACTTGTGTGGGTGCAGAGAAAGAACCCTTGTCAATGTGACCGTTGGAGCGGAAATTCAAATTATTTTGAACTTTGGGCTGCAAACAGAAACCCTAAGCCTCTCCATAATTGGGCCCTTGGTGTAATGTTTTGGAAGAAGCCCAAATATAATTCTCCCGATTTATTACCTGTTCAAGATATTTATTTATGTTTGATTTCTAAATAAATAAATTACCATTTTCCTTTTCTTTTAGTCTAATAAGTAAGAGTGGTACAAAATAATCATTGAGTTTCTTTTATTATTTTGACAAATATGAACACATTTTTTCAATCTAAATCTCGAGGGAATCATTTCCTTGATATGCTCGTTAAGTCTAAATGAGTCATATTTTTCACACCGCTTTTAATATATATATATATATTGAGCTTTTAAATATGCTTTAAAAGTTATTTGATTTTTTTTAGCATGTGAGAAACTTTTGTGGAATTTCATTTTTTATTTATTGGATATCAAGTATAAGATAAATTTCAAAATAGCTTAAACGATTTTTTTAATGTTTTTGATTTATTGGATGTATTTAAACTAATCGTCACTATCAGTGTTTTCAAAAATATTTTTGGGGCGAGTCCCAGGGCGGGGCGTACCGAAAATGCTTCGGGCGTAAATTAAAGACGTAGATCCATAAGGCGTAAGTCCTAAAATTTGAGGCGTAACCCCGAGCATAAAAACATAAGTCCTGGGCGTAAAACGTATGCCAGACGTTTTTAATTTATTTTTTAACCTTTTTTGCTTTACATCATATTTTTATTATTGGTGTAATGATATTTCTCAAATAGTAATTATAATAATTTTTTTCTTCATTATTGATTATTAATACTTATCTCAAATAAAAATCATAAATTATTGAAAGGTATACTTTTGCTTATTTTATTAGTAATAAAACTATAAAATTGAATATACATGAGACTACGCCCCTAAATCCATGAGACTTACACCCTATGTCTTGGGGCTTACGCCTCGCCCTGTACGGTGTAAAACGTCTCGCCTTTTAAAACACTAGTCACTATAAAAGGAAAGTTATAGAGAAAAAGAGTTAGTTTATGGTATTGTCTTCGAATTATGTCAGACTTCTAGGAAGAGAAATGTGTTTCATTAATTTTTACTATCGTTAAATATTAGTATATTATTTTAAAAAAGTTATATAGTACTTGCTTTATATTCTAATAAGTTAACATTTTCTCTACGAAGGTTCATGGTAAGAACTAATTATATATTTCACTTTCGGATGAAAAAGTTAGGTGTCATATAAAATGTCGAAAGCCTTTTTTTCATGCTCAATTGGAAGATGTAAAATAAAGTTTATAATAACTATACGAGTGGATTTGGTTGTGTTATCAAAGACTAGTATCGTAATTACATTATTGGTTTTAGTAGAAAGATTTATGCCTTCAGTTACGTAATGACATAATTGCGGGATCTTGAAATTGAATTACTTCCGGTACTGACAGAGGCAATTATCATGTTATTAACCGATCGAAACTTTAATACAACCTTTTCTGATCCCGCTGGAGGGGGAGACCCCATATTATACCAGCATCTCTTTTGGTTCTTCGGTCATCCAGAGGTGTATATTCCCATTCTGCCTGGATCCGGTATACTCTTGAAAAGCGTATGACGCCAATTGAAGTGGAAACCAACTCCACTGAGGTAATTGAACTCTTTCATCATGTGCATCCTATTTACCACTCTACTGTGAAATTTTGCAAGTCACTATTAAAAAGGTTGAAGAATTTAGTGGTCCACCCTAACTTCTAACATGGAACATGTTAGCTGACTTTTTGATAAAAGAAAGACGCATATTAGGTACAACTAATATCAATATCTAATTGTACTAAGCTAACAATGTTTGGGAATACAAGTGATATTGCTACTACTAGCAGAGATGCTAACATTATATATATGGAAAAGGCACAAAAATACCTTTAAACTATGGGAAATAGCTCATAGTTATCCTTAAATTATATTCTGGCTCAAAAATACCCTTCCCGTCAAAGTATTGGGTCATACTTACCCTTCTAATTAACAGAAATATGTCAAGTGCCACGTGGACGCCACATAAGCACAAAACAACTCTTACCTCCACATAGACTCATAAGATCCTAATTACTAATTTTGCCCTCATTTCTCTTAAGAGATGCAATTTCACCCATTCTCATTTCTCTAATACATAATACGATTTCCCCTAGGGTTTCACAGATTTCCTCTCATGGATGCCATTGGATTTCAAAGTTGATTTCGCGGTGGGGTTTCAAAGTGGATTTTCGCTACTGTAGGTTAGTAATCTTTGTTTTTATTTTATTATGTTTTGCGATTTCAAAGTTGTGGATTGTTAGGATTTGCAACTTTGTTTATAAAGATAGAAGAGAGATAAATGATATGTGACTTTTCCTTTTACTATAAAACATGGGATGATATTTAACATTGTCAATAAAATTTTATCGTACAAGAAACTTGAAAAAAGAAACATTATTTTCATTCTTGAATACAACTTTAATAATAATCTAGGATAACAAGTCTTCATGAGCTTACTACTATTTTCGTAAACGATATCAAAGCTTCCATTTAGTTCTAACGTGTGAGATGAGACAAGGCCACATGATTTCAAATACTATACACATAACTTATTCAGCTTTATTGATTTTGTTTTATGGTATTTGATTGATTTTTATTGATTTTGTTTTATGGTATTTGATTGATTCAAATAGACTTAAACATGAATTTTTTTAATTATAGATGAAAAATTATTTATCGCTCTATACTATTTTAACTAACTAGTAATTGAATTTATAAACGTAAAACTTTTTCTATCATCATTTTAAAATTATTTATTTATCATTATTACGAAGGAAAAAAAAAGGGACATAACTCGTGCCACCGATTTTTCAGACTTTATTTCAACCTCTTCGATCAAATTTAGACTCGTATTATACCCAATTTTGACTGAAACCCTAACCCTAGCCCCAAATTTTCGACCTAGATTCTCCCTTTTGTGAATGTGCAATTCCAATATTCTGTTTATGTTCTGGAAACTCAGCAATCAAAACCCCCAATCATCTTCACCTGACTGTCAAGAATGTAGACCCAATTATTTTAGGATTTGATAGATATATTTGTGTGTTTATATACAAAAATATAGCTATAGAGAGATGGGGAGCTCTGAAACAGAATCAGGAACGGGGGATTGTGGAGTTGGGAGTATTGTTTGGGTCCGAAGGCGA